>LQNK01002620.1:24296-34990 GCA_001586405.1 Phoebis sennae | reverse complement strand
TTTTACGAACCCAGCTTGCTCCGGCGCGATCTCCTTAGACAGATATGCTCTAATACGTTCGTTCAGAATGTGTAGCATTATTTTGCTAGCGTGCGATATGAGTGCAATAAGTCTATAATTGCTACATTTCCTAGTAGAACCCTTTTTATGCAATGGTGTGAAAATTGTGTGAGTCCACTCAGATGGCCAAAGTCCGGTTTGCCATATCTTATTACAGATGGTGTGTAAGATACGTGTGCCGCATTCTCCTAAAGCTCTTATGGTTTCTATGGGAATTAAATCACTTCCTGTTGCTTTGCCATTCTTCAGATGCTTGATGGCTCCCTCAACTTCCGACAGGAGAATATCCGGTTCGAGCTCATCGTCTTTTAGATCTGTCTTAGGATATTGATGGGACTGGGGGTCATTAAACAGTGATTGACAGTAACTCCTCCAAGTTTCTGAGATCTGGTCAATTTCCGTTACCACTGTATTGTTGCTATCCTCTATTGCCCAGGTTTTGGTGGGTATGTTTTTTGTTATGCATCGAATTTTGTGGTAAAGATCTTTAGTCTCGTGCCTTCCAGCATGCGTTTCGATATCGTCGCAGATCCTATGGAAGTACGCGTTATGATCTCGTCTGCAGCTTGATTGGATCTGGGCTGAAATCTTATTGATGCATCTTATATCAGCACCCTTCGCTTTCATGCGACGTCTTTCTTCCACTAATGATAGAGTACCGTCCGACATCCAAAATTGACGTTTTTTCGGTGTTGTTAGTGGCTTGGACTCTTCAATTGCGTTCGTAATGAGATGCTTTGCACGGTTCCATAGCATTTCAGGTGTCTGTGTGGATTGGTCTATGTTAACCCATTCTGCCCAATGTCGTTCCACCGCCGCGCTGAATTTTGGCCTATCTTTCACGTCAAGTCTCCGTTGTTTATTAGTTGTTCTAGCGGTGTTAAGTTTAAGCTTAATCTTTGTAACCAGGAGTTGATGGTCCGAGCCACAGTCGGCACCAGGCAGCGTGTGGGCATTTAAGATGGATGTGCGCCATCGGGATCGCACCATCATGTAATCTATTTGATTGCGATATTTGCCATCTGGTGATGTCCAAGTATAGAGTCTTCGTGGATGCTGTTGAAATAAACTGTTGGCAATGACCAGACTGTTCTCGCTCGCAAATTGTATTAACCGTTCACCTCTGTCATTTCGTATCCCAAGTCCAAATTTTCCCACGCAGTTGCTGAGTCGATGAGAATTAGCACCTATTTTTGAATTAAAGTCGCCTATTACCAATAGCATCTCTCTATTAGGGACTTTTGAGATGGTTTTTTCTAATTCTGAATAGAAGCCTTCCAGGGTGTCTTCACTTAGTGCTGCAAGTAGGGGCATAAATCTGTATGATATTCAGGTGTACCGGGGACGCTTTTAGTTTTATACTTATAATGCGGTCATTCACCGGTTCATAACCCATGACGCAATTTTGTAGGTGTTTTGGGATAAGAAATGCTACGCCATTTCGACTGTTTTTGTCATTACCAGAAAAGTAAACGGCATGGGTATCAGTGAAGAAATGTCCATTGTCTTTCCAATGGGTTTCGCTTAACCCACATATGTTCAGATCACATCGGGTTACCTCCCGTTCTAATACGGTTAGTTTCCCAGGATCTAGTAAGCCACGGACGTTCCACGTTCCTATCTTCTGGATTTTCCTTAGCTTATATGTTATTCCAGTAGCAGAATTTCCATGAAGAGCCTGGTCATCCGCTACAACATGGCCGGTCGTCCATTTCTCACCACATGCCCCGGACGCAGTGCGGCGCTGAGGGCTAGTCAGATCGTATGGCGAACGTAACGTACGTACGAGTACATGACCAGCCGAATGTAAATAGATAATGAACTATTTTCGTCTGTCACCTTTAGGACTGTACTATACACAAAGATAAAATATTTTTATTAAATACTAGCTTTCCGCCCGCGGCTTCGCTCGCGTGGACCCGGCAATTCCCGGCAATTATTCGAATTTTTCTCACCTTTTAAACCTTCCCTAGACCTCCACGAATAATTCAAGACCAAGATAAGATAAATCCGTTCAGCCGTTCTCGAGTTTTAGCGAGACTAACGAACAGCAATTCATTTATATATATATATAGATACTATACTTAAATAAATCAATAGTAAAGTGATGTCGTCAGGATAATTAAGCTAAGCGTCAGTTTTATTATTTGTATTAAAAGCCCCTCTACACACAAGCCAGGTCTACGGTTCCATGTCGGAGTATAATAGGAGAGGCATCAGACAAGTTTTCAGCTTGCCTCAAACTCCTCCTCAAAAATGGTCGATTGTGTGACTACTGCCTACGATGCCGATATGCAGACACATAACAGTGAAGTTTTCATTTTGAATATTCCGTTTAGGCCCTAAAAATGTTTTATTACGATAATCTATTTCCGTTGAGTCTATGAATATATTCAGCTATGACTTATACTGTATTTATTGACTTGCCGCCCTTTCAACACTGGTAATTTTATTGGTTATATAATTTTATGGTGTACAATAAATTTAATAATTCATTTGACGACCTAACTAGCCATTGAAACTTAAATAACAATTATTAATTAAATAGTTAACCATAACTCGCTCATAGACTTTAAAAATTGTTATTCTTATTCATAAAAATTTACTTTTTACTATTCATAAGTGGACTATTGTAATGTAAAAGTACACATTATAAAAGGAAAAGTAAACTTATGCGAGTGGTACCATTTCACGGGCGAGAACTACTAATGTGGTAATAGGAGAGGTAAATATACGTATGTGTGAGTTAGGAGTTTTAAAGCACTCAATATTTGGACCACCCAGGCCTAGAAATGTTAAATATTGAAATATCAAATGAAATGCATATATTCTTTATTATATACTTTATTATATAATTGATAACATAAGTTTATTAATGCATGTACAATAGGCGACTGTATGGCTATAGAGAATCCACATTTTTATTATATTTTTTAGACACTTAAAGCATTTTAAGCGCTTTGTGAAAGTATATTTATTATGTAAATATTAAAATGTTTATTTCAATTTTCATTTATTAGGGACGTCAGGAAAATAAAAAATCTCTTCTTCTTCTTTTAATTAATGGCAGTCCTGTCACTGACGAATTTTAAAATAAAAAATAAAAAATAAAATTAAAAATTCACATCAAATTTCACGCTTCACTATTAACATAATTACTTAAACACAAAACATAGCTTCAAGCTAGCCATCGCATCGCTTCCCCCGGAATCGAACCCGCACCGAGATACGCATCTCTACCTGTGTCGACCATAGAACCCAAGGTTACAACCGTACGTGCCAGACTCAGCCGTTTTATTAAAATTATTCTATTATATAATCATTATTAAATTTAGTAGCGTGCTTAGAAGTCCTAGTTTCGAATCCTGTTACAGATCTTAACTAATTAATTGGTATAGAAATAAAAAATAGTTTATTAATATTTTACAGAAAACAAACGATACAGCAGAATAGGATGTAAATTCACATGAATAGATAAAACTTATTGAACAAACATTTATCTATACTAATATTTTAAATGAATAAGTAACTGTCTGTCTGTCTGTTTCTTCTTCAGGCCTAACCACTGAAACTGTTTCACGCGGACCCAGTAGCATAATGTTACATATCCCATGTTCATCAGGGATAATGTAGGATCCCAATGGTAAAAGGTTTTTTTCAAATCGTACCAGTAGTTTCAGAGCCTATTCAATTCAAACAAACAAACAAAAAATTCCTCTTTCTAATATTAGTGTAGTAAATAGATAACTGAAACTGAACCAAAAATATATAAAATGAAACGGATATAACTAGAAGGTCATGACAGATGTCCGAACGATTACCACCCACGTCAATAGGTTTACAATTAAATAATTTAGTCACTTTTAATTAATATACACCTCGTGTACACTTCCTAGAAATAGTGTAATAAAGTCTTTAATTCAATACTTAAAATGCATTTCCACCAAGAAGTCACGATACAATATAAATATAAATAAGCAAAATTTTAAAAGAAACCTCAGATACAACAAACGTCATTTTTAACCGACTTTCAAAAAAGGAGGAGGTTATCGACTATTTTTTTTTCTTTAATAGAACTGAACCCTTCGTTCACGAGTTAAACTTGGCGATTTTTACACTCAGCAAAAGCATCTTGAACCAAGCTAGGGCCGGTCCAAATCCCACTCAACCTTGCATTTCAAGTGTTTTAGATAAATTTAGGATTCCCTTTGAGAGTAACTGCATTTCCTTTCCCGTTGCAACTGTAGCATCAAAGCCGACAGCTTTATAAATTATCTTGCAGTTTCCTGCAGGGTAAGCGAAGCGGGCGCGGTCGGCTTTTGGATGGTAATTAAAATTACGTCGAATTTTCTTAGTTTTTCATAACTTTCTTGTTGAATATATCCATATTCAATTACCATCCGGTAAATTATATCTTTTGGTGGTTTCTTTGTGTTGTGTACTAGAAAATATCAAAACAGTTATACTTAAACAATAATATAGACAATTAAATGTCTGGTAGGAAAAAATAAAATAATTATTAAGTATAACAAAAAAATAGTACATGGATACTATTTTTTATAAGTGCTTTTTTATAAGTGCAGTTACTATTACTATTTTTTAAAGTGCAGTTTTGTAACAGAATATATTCTAATGTCATTTTCACAAAATTTTACGTTTACAAAGTTATGCTGTCTGTATATCTGTCTCTTGACGCCTAAACCCCTGAACCGATTAATATAAAATTTTGTATAAATTGTTTGAATCTCGAGGAAGTATATACATAGCTTTTATCCCGGTCATCCCACGGGAACGGGAGCTATACGCGGAAACCATGGGCCATAGCTAGTACTAAACAAACATACAAACCCCAAGTAAAATCATACGAATGCAGAGCTTATGTAAACACCTTTATTTACAAGGGACACCGATCATTAAGCTGGTATCGCTTATGGTTTCATTACAAACAACCCTTGATCGTTTTACGTCTTTATTATGTTTTTGATTTAATTGAACCCGATTTTCTTTACTAACGTAAAAGTCAAAATATTTATTTTGCGCTAGATTGCCTTAGAGTTTCATGAAATTCGTTACAGCGCTGTGTCGCCTTGTCTTAATTAAAGTGTTTTGATTGTACGTGATTTTACTTAAATACTAGCTGTTCCCGTTATTAATAAAGACAAAATCATATGAAATGAAGAGTAGAAACAATTAGAGGAAGGATGGTCACCATCGTGGCTAATGCTGAGTGGTCACCCTATTCCATAAATGCACTGCCGTACGCTAAATATCTGTTATAATATTTTTAGTTATTTTTTTTGGTTTAATTTTATTGTTTTTTCCCTTTATATTGCTCGTGTTTCTGGAATTATTTCTTTCTGAAATATAATATTAAAGACAAACAAAATCGCACCAAATGCAGAGTAGCAGCAATTAGAGGGACGTATTTACAAGGGACACCGATCGTTAAGCGCTGAATCGCTTACGGTTTCATTTGCCCGTTACGCTGAATCGCTTTATGTCTTAATTCAGGTGTTTTCATTGTACGTGACTGTTTTTTATAACCAAGCTTATATAAACTAGAATTATTTTTTTTGTTTGAATCGAATAAGCTCCGAAACTACTGAACTGATGTGAATGAAATTTTGTACAGATATTGTTTGAAACCCGAGTAAGGATATATCCTAAGAGAACGGGAGATATTCCTTCCTGTACTACATGGTTGTCTGGAAGAGATTAGAGCTAGCTATAAGACCGCCTTCTGCACTATATACTACTGGTATTGTGTTTGTTTTTAATGTATCTGTTATTGATCGTGCAATAAAGAATTTCTGTTATTATTATTATTATGTTTCTGAAAATTTAATTTCATCCTTTTTCGAGGGGTTTAGTACCTAAGGGGTAGCTGATACACGAGCCTCGGCCAAGCATCAGTTCATATGAGGCTTACACAGATGAAGCTAAAAATTTTCGTGTGAGGCGTTGAGTATGACTGCTTTCTGAATGAGGGTAAGAGTAAATATAGGCATTTTTAGTGTACTTATTATAAGTATCAAAATACATATCAATGTCTTGACAAAAACCTGTTTACATGATTATCATATAATTAGTGTTACGTCACATAACTATTTCATTCAACGTAAAAGAAAACGTGAAATAAACCATAACTTCAACTAGAGATAGAAGTTATAATTTCCCAAATTCGTCACCGCCGTAATCGTCACCGATTTCCATTTTCCATGTCACGTCATATGACTGACGCACCATAACGCTTCTATGCAATATGATTCATACGTATAATACAAAAGTATATGAATATATGGTGTTTTATTAAAATCTTATATCTATACTTTTATAGCAATATTATATAATCAGCGCAGCTTCGTTCCTGTAGCATAATCTATACTAATATTATAAAGCTGAAGAGTTTGTTTGTTTGTTTGAACGCGCTAATCTCAGAAAGTACTGGTCCGATTTGAAAAAAATTTTTAGTGTTAGATAGCCCATTTATCGAGGAAGGCTATAGGCTATATATCATCCCGATATTCCCACGGGAGCGAAGCCCTGGTGCGCAGTTAGTGTTATATATAGCTTATAAAATATAGTCTATGTTACTTATGTTATGGCTAATGTAGCTTTCGAAAAGTGAAAGAATTTTAAAATCGTTCAGTAGTTTTTAAGCCCATAGATGTAATCAAAAAATCAAACAAATCTTATCATGGTCATAGTAATTCATACATTTTGTCAAAACTTATTAAATTCTACACTATAGACACTTTGTTGTTCAGCTGGACCTACACTAAAGTGATGAAAATATTATAAGTCAGCTTTCCTTCGAAATTTTCTTTAAACTTGAAATGAAAATGAAAATGAAAAAACTTGCTTACATTTATGTACATAAGAAAAAAAAAACATACAAATGAACTCAAACCGAATAAGCTCACAAAGTTCAGTTCAAAAGAAGCCACAGTATCAATTATAGCACTATCGAATGCTTCATTAGGGAGTTCGGAGAACGTTACAAGTAAAACAACTAATACAAACATGACTGTTAGCGAGCTAATGAGTTCAAATGGCGAGGAAACTGTTAACCTCTTTGCTTGTTATGATCTCCTGGTACTCCGATCACGCGTTTGAGAAGCAATACTGCCAATGAAATCATGTAAAACAAAAGAATTACATGAATATTCCTTTTTTTTTTTACTGCAATATGATTGATGAAACACAACTATTTATTACAAGCATGAATTTAAGCAAGCTAATGAGTCGAAATGGCGAGGGATCTGTTAACCTCTTTGCTTGTTATGATCTCCTGGTACTCCCATTACGTGTTTGAGAAGCAAAACTGGCAATAAATACATGTAAAACAAAAGAATTTATTTACATGAAATATATATGTGTCATAATAAATGTTTCTTTCTTTCTTTCAAATATTTATTCCTTTTCTTTTTTTATGAAACATAACTTGTACCAAATCACCTCCTGGTACTTCGGTTTCACAAGAAATTCTGGTAATAAAATAAAACACAAATGAATTAATTATAAATGAAATGATGTTGAAAATAGATAATAATAATAAATTTGTCCTTTTTAGCGCCTCACCGATTTCACTCAAAATGTTCTTTTGACTTAACTATTCGCCTATAACCTTTAATCAAAATCGGATGAACGACACTCCAGGTATCGTTGGACAATCTTTCTCAGGGCTTTAAGTGATAAACTTTTAAACACTATAAAACAACCCTGGCCCGCAGGCCAATTCATCATATACCAATATTTATATTAAAAATTCCGCTTGAATTATTAACGAAAATTACTTAACTTACAAATTATACCCAAAAACGCCGCTTCCTATAAATAAAATAGACGACACAATAAAACGTAATGTCTTTTAATTAATTAATTAATATTTTAAAAGCGTCACCCTTAACATCAGGCTCCCCCGGTATAAGTTACAACGTAATTTAAACCTTAATTTGTTTGTGTTATAGTCCAAAATTCACATAGCAATTATAACGTAAGCCTTCGACCCAATGTAAGAGGATATTTAGAGAGGGATAATATTAAATTGAATACGAAATTGCATGTTGCTATGTCATTAGTTTCTCTACTATTGTTGTTTATGTAACACTAACTATTGCAGCCGACGATGTCCGAGTTTCGTATGCATTTTTTGAAATATTGAGCGATAATTTTCGAACAATTCTACTAATATTATAAATGCGTTTGTGAGGATGTATGTATGTGTGTTTGTTACACTTTCACGCAAAAACTACTGAGCCGATTATAATTCCACTTGGTATGCATATAGATAAGGATTCTTTACACATCATTTTATATTTATTTGTAGGCATCATTATTGAAGATGAAAATATATTCACCGCATCTACTGAAAGAATTTTGAATGAAATTTCATATTCATATAGTATATTAAATTGATTAATTGATAAGATATATATGAGAAGCACCGAATTTCACACGAGCGACGCCACGGGTAGCGACTAGTTTATAACATTAGTAGGATGTTCTTGTTCCTTAAAAAAAAAACAGATTAAAAAAGCTTATTTACTACGTCTCTATAGCGTCTGGAATCTTCTAGGGAAATATCTGAGCTTAGATGGAAGCCGGCGAAGAAATCCGACGTAAAATCAACTCGCCCACCAGGGACTGCGAACTTCATTATCCTTCCGCTTATAATGCCCTGGTACACGATGAGGCTTATTTAATGCTGAAATCATTTTTATTTGTTTACTAGCCGCGCCCCGCGGTTTCACCCGCGTAACGTCTGATCCCGTGGCAATTCCGGGATTAAAAGTAGCCTATATGTTATTCTGAACCCTTACCTGTATGTATACCAAGTTTCATCATAATCGGTGCAGTAGTTTTTGCGTGAAAGAGTAACAAACATCCATACATCCATACTTACAAACTTTTGCCTTTATAATAGTAGTAGGATTCATAAATAATTTTCCAAAACTATGATGTCCAATAATCGACCTCGCTTGGCCCATTTACCATTTAGCAGGTTTGCCTCACAAACCCATGTGCGAGCTAAAAACTTGTGTGATGTTTCTTATGCATGTAGCAGAACTGCTCTTGCTATGCTATCCTAATCCAGCCTGTATACGTAATTTCATCACATTCCGTTTAGTAGGTAGGTAGTTCCTGTGTTTGAAACACAAACATCCAAACTTTTACTTTACTATAAATATGAAGGATTGTTTATTTGAAGGCGTAGCATCCTCGAAACTACCGAATGTATTTCCATTTTAAAAATTCTTTCACCATTTGAAAACTACATCATCCATGAGGTTATAACATAGGCTATTTTATAGGCTATATAATATTATGCTACAGGAGCAAAGCCGCACGGATCAGCTAGTAAAATATTTTATCGAATACTTTACTCACGATCCATATTATAATTAAGCACACCCTTTATTCCCAAAATTAAAAATACAATAGCAAAAATGTATGCCCTGTGGCACTTGAAATACAAAACTTTAATTATTAAACAATAAACAAATACACTGTGTAAAAGCAAATTTAATTGTCATCCGATATTTCGTTTCCATTCGTTTTCAATATTATTGATATTAAATTAACATACATTAATTGTTTCCGAACAATCGCTGTTTAAAATTGCAGTTATGTCATGCAATCAATATTATTTTATGGTAATCATTCTCGTATCAAGATTAAAACAGTTTTATAGTTCGCTATCGAAACAAATAGATACCAATTATTACTTGTTTTAATATTACTATAATGTACATGCAACTTTTACGTTCGCTTTAATAATAGAATGCTTAACTATGTACATATATATCTACTTCATAATTACAAATTGAGAGCAATTTATACAAATATTGAATGAAATATGTAGGTAGGTACTATACTACTATTATTGTTGATTTAGGTATTAAATAGTAATAAGTAATTTAAGTATTAGTTTCTTCAACTTTATAAAAGATTTTAAACGCGATTTATTACTAACATTATTATTAACCCAACGTTTCGAGCACTTTACAGCAAGCGTGGTCACGGGTGACTGAAATAACAGTTGTCTTCATGAGTGTTACAAAAATTGTGTATCTACATCCACTTATTTCCAAGATGGTATTTGCAAAATGTACTCACAGCGTCATCATGTCTTTTGGAGATAAGATTTAATATAAGTCCCTTATAACACAAAATATATAGGTACCTACCATAGTCAAACATTTTTCATACCTTTACTAAGACGCGCTTGTAAAACGCTGTTCTCATATAACCCGAGATTTTATGTCGGTGAACGGTGTCTATGTATGTATTACTCGAGCACACAAGTATACAGTTTGACTTCCATACATATCTGTTTCTTAAGACCACAACTACATCTCAGCTCCCCTTCTCGAAAGCTCCCGGGCCAATATTAGCAAATCCGTTGAATTTAGATTGTATAATTAACGAACACGTGCTCACCCCATCCAATTGGCCCAGGCTGGGGCTTGGGGCATAGTTGAATAATCTCCATTTCAAATACATCGCCTAGAAATCAATGTTTAATTAAAATTATGTATTCCCTACTTTATACTTTATAATTTAGGTATAACAATTAGAACTGTTTTTAAACGTAATGTAGTTTCAACGCAGTTAAAATTTGTTTAAATATA
>LQNK01002620.1:0-23895 GCA_001586405.1 Phoebis sennae | reverse complement strand
GCCTATAAGTTGCACCTAATATTGGTCTATCAGCATGTGCAATTTTATCAAAAACTGCCCAGTGGTTATTACGTGATTGACGAACATACAAACAGATAAACAGATAAACAGACAAACAGATAAACAGACAAACAGACAAACAGAAAAAAAAATTCTAACCATGGTTTTGGTATCTATAGAACATACATGTTGCATACCTATTACTCTTTTTGAAAAATATTCAATGTACAGAAATGGTTCGGTTACTGTTTTATTATATGTATAGATTAGAAATATTTGGAAAAAAATTCTGTCTGCAAAAGAGTTAATCAATTGAATCAGCAAGGAATTCAAGAGATGGGTATTCAAACATTTATATTGTAAAACCATAACTATTTACCATAAAATATGAAAATGAATCAAACAGTTCCAGACCTGACCACCTGCAGACACACAAACTCAAACCTTATTAAATTAGTGGACATGAACACTTCACAACTGTTCACAAAATTCAACAAGTAAATATAGAATATAATACTATTTAGCATAAATAACAATAGCTATTATTTAACAAAAAACATGACCATACGGGTATGTCTAATATATACGGGTAAAGTTAACGAATTTGAAAATTCAACTTTATTACAGGGACATAGAATTTACAATTCAATGTAATTATTTAGTGCGTGAAAAGTTCAACACTTGAATTTCGACTTTATTACAAGAAGACAAAATTGATAGTTGAACAAATTATAGTTGAGTGCGTGAAAAGTTAAACAGATGCCAACAGTACTTGAACTTCCGACTTTATCTCGAGGTAATAGGGGTAATAATTGAATGCTCAGTGAAGTGCGAGAAAAGCTCAACAGATGGCACTATGATTACAGAGGATCGACTTCAAATACTTCTCGAGGGTTCTATGAAATATGGTGTATCCACACTCTCGCTTGTATGCAAGCGTATTTGTAAACGAATTATGTTATTATTCCTAATACATTGATAAACATGTACTAAAAGATTCCTACATCCTATACAGGATTGTAGACGTACCTTAAGAAAAAAATAAGTCAAAGTCAAAATATTTATTTACCAGATTGGCTTCCTTCGACGCGCTTTTACAACGTCATTTACATTTAAATATTTTTTTTTATTTACCACCGATTCGGAGGGCTATCTGTACCGAGAAGGACCAGTAACTTCGGATGTCGTATCAACACCGTGATTAAAAGCCTATGTTATTTTGAACCCTTACCTATATGTATACCAAGTGTCATCACAATCTGCTCAGTCGTTTTTGCATAAAAGAGTAACAGGCGTTGTAGATGTCGGTCACTTAACATCAGTTGAACCGAATGCCCCGCTTGCCAAAAACTCACGACACACAAGAAGAATACAAAAATCATAGTTAAAAAAACATTAAAACGTTGTTAATTAATATACATCAATAACATAGCCAAGTTATTCAAGAAGAAAGCATATAAATATGTAGGTTATAAACATGCACTGGTATAAAAATAAAGCTAAGTAATCTTTAACTGCAAACGAATTTCCACAACTATTAATTATATTTAAAAACCTCCCCAACACATTATTATCGGTAATTAAATATCAATTTGCGTCCATCAGTTCCTACCATTCCGTAAATATTTTATGTTCAAACTTTTAAGGGCTTATTTATTATGTGAAATTATTACACTTTTACGATACATTTAATGGTTAGGAAAATATCACATAAACATGTGTTTGATCTTGAGATAGTTAATCCCACACTATGAATAGGTATACGTATTTCTTAAATGTTTGAACTAGAGGTATAAAAATTACCGAGTCGTTATTTCTAAGACAGTAAGACAGTAATAAAAAAATAATCACGCTCCTATAGAATAGAAAAATCATTTATTGGGACACACAACTCATTATACATACAATACATAGTTACTAATCTATACTAATATTATAAAGAGGAAAAATGTGTTTATATTGAATAGGCTTCGAAACTACAGGACCGATTTCGATGAAACTTTGTACAGAGATTCTTTGAAACCCCAGTCACATGGGATAGTTTTTATCCCGAAAATCCTACGGGAACGGGATATATACGGGAGAAACCGCAGAGCTCAGCTAGTAAAGTATAAACAAAGGAAGTAAATAAATAAGAGCCCCAACTGTGTCTTCACTCAATGTTTATGGGCATTATGGCGTTCACATATCATTCCAAGTTCTCGGACCATTTTTGGGGAGATTTTTGAGGCAAGCTGAAACTGTATGCCTCTCCTATTATACCGCTTCTCACCAGCCAGGTCTTCAGTTCCATGTCGGGGTATAATAGGAGAGACATCATACAAGTTTTCAGTTTGCCTCAAACACCCCCCAAAACTGTATGTATTATACTAATAAATTTACTACTATATTCATGCAAATAAAGATTTCATTTCATGATCCTAGCTAAAATCCTTATAACACTGAATGATATGACTTATAAAGGTCTACAAATTTCAAATGTACCAATAAATTATTTAACATCAGATGAAAAATAAAATGCAGAACTTAAGACAAGATGAGAAAAATGTCGGTTTATGTGAATGCGTATAAATAATTTATTTGTGATCTCCGAGTCTGTGGCGAGCCTAAAGTGTATAGGGTGACCATGTATTATGTAAAGAAAGGATAAATAGAAAACTTTCTAAAATATTTAATTTTTCATATAGACTCAAAGTGAATGAAGCTTGTACTATTGAAACTGTAAAACTTTAATTTTTTAATTTTTTTTTTCTACATATGATACTTTCCTAACTAAAATGATCAAAACGATACCATGATCCCAAGTCTGCTTTTTAAATTTAAATTCTCTCCATTACGATTTACCTGTAAGTCAGTTACAATCTATTTATCTTTGTGACAAATTTGGTATTCTGCAACATAACAATAATCTTATTAGTATCGTAATTGAAAGTTCACACATACACTCACACACACATACACACTCATGTATGATACCTACACCAAACGCCAAGATTTCTTAGAAACAATTGTAATGCTAACCGATAAATAATTTAACATCAAACGCAAAAAAGCGCAGAATTTAAGAAAAGGTGAGAAAAATGTCGGTGGTTTATGTGAATGCGTATTAATAATTCATTTGTAATCCCCGAGTCTGCGGCGAGCCTAAAGTGTATTGGGTGACCATGTTTTATGTAAAGAAAGTACAACTTTGTTGTTTGTTTTGGTAAAATACACGCGTTTCAGGCATGTAGAGCGATATTTTAGTCACTGTACAGTGTATATTTCAGCGAATTTTGGTGTTCGTATATCCGTCCGGGATGTAGGTTAAATATTATTATTATGCAAAGTCAATTTTTTTCTATTGATTTTAGATTAAATTTAGCATAAGTTTATTTATATACATTAACTCTATTTATATACAAGTATTATGCATCGTTAAATTCCATAGTAACTTACTCTAGTTATCAAATAAATTCAGTCCCATTTATCCCAAAGCATGGCCACACGTCACAGCGTATAATTCGCCTTAGAATAAAATTTCCAGCCGTTTCCAAAGGAAAATCTTTCGAATGAAGTTTGCGAGTAAGAAATTAATTATTCGCTAAATCGTTAAATACTTCGTTTAATGACGGAGAGAGCTTTCAAAAGGTAAACACGAAATACTCGCGGGAATATTATTTAGAAAAAGGTAAATGAATAAAAAATTCAATAAAAGTAGCCGTTTCTTTGAACGGACAGTGCTTTCATTTTATTTAGCGCTAGTTTTGACACGCGATTTTGTTCATATTTTTATGTCTAAAACAAGCGACGAGTAGTTGCCAAGTTAATTATAAAAGAGACGACAAAAATACTCAAAGCTTTTGTACAATTGTTTAACTCTTCTGCCCCGCGGTTTTGCTCGGGATTTCGATGCCTTATTTTTATTATATTAGACTTTTTATTTGCATTTTTATTATATTAGACGTTTTTATACTATTTCCACTATTTATTGTTAAACTTTATTTAATAACAGTTTCGAAAACCTAATGATGAATTTTCGAAACCGGTTGTAATTAAATAGTAGCATTTTTAATAAGATGTTTCGGCTATACGAATATTATATTTATTATAGGAACGGAATATATACGCGGATAAAACTAGGGGGCAATTATAACGTACACGGTCTTTACTCACTTTTTTAATGATTAACTCGTAAATTAATTAATGAATAATTTCAAAAGTGAGTTAAAGCCGTGTACATTATATTTGATAAAACAATGTCTCACTTATCGTTAACGGCCGTTAATATTCAATCTATCCCTTGTTTTGCTTACTAAAGTCAGATAAATCTATCTGTTTACACTTACTTTGATTTCAATTTGTTGTCGACGGATAGCTTTTGCTATGATTTTTGTCAATTTTACGACATATAATCTGAGATAACAATCTATCTATAATCTTTGGTACATTATTGAAAATGGTCGTATATCAATATAGCAATTATATTATAATTCAATATGCGTGTGTAGCTAGCCTAAAGCTACAGATTATATTTCAGGATAGCAGGATGTAGCACATGTATTTATTCTGATTTATCTCCACAAAAACCGGCATCCGCTGCAAAAAGCGATCGTCGCATTTCCTTTGAGAAAGGTCTTAGTGGTGTTTGGTAATATTTCAGTATTTCGTGACCTTTGTAAATATTCTTACATTTGCCGATTTGGGTGTTTACTAGGGATGTATGTCTACTAATATTACAATTATGCGAAAGTTCGTGAGGATGTTTGTTACTCTTTCGTGCAAAAACTACTGAACAAATTATGATAAGAAGTTACACGGGTGAAACCGCGGGGCGCGGCTAGTCTAACTTATGTGTTAACAAATGAGGTTAAATTGTTATTCACGGTATTTGACTGTAATTAACATCGGTATTCTAAATTATAAAAATAGAGAACAAAGCAGTATGATAAATCTCTATTATTCAAGATATATTAGCATTTATAACGCAAGATCTGACGTATAGATTCAGTTTAAGGTACGATGTCATGAACTCTGTTATAAAAGTCCCAAAAAAAAGAATAGAAAAAAAATAACACGTTAGGAATAAGTTATTTAACATTTTTCGTACAGTACATTTAAAATATGTCAACCTCATTCAGTATCACAAAGCCCCATAGCAAACATCCTCCAACAAATTGCCTCATCCTAGCCTTATTTGTGCAGATCAAAGAATAAAACTTAATCAGAATCTCCAAAGATTTCACGTAAAATAAAACGCTCTTCATTACGGCGGGCAAACAAAAAAATCTGATCATAATTCGACGGGAGCATCTGCGACATCCAAGGGACAATATTTGATCTGTCTCTTGGCTTTAATAAGACACTTTAATATTACCGCTTCTGTGTTATAAATAAGAATTTTATCTATAATACAACTAGTATTAATATAGCAGACACTCAATTATCACAACCTACAATGTATCACCAAGTATCTTACCTGGCTTAAGATTTGAAGAGGAAAGGATTGACGGAAAATAATCAAATAAATAAATATTATGAGACATTGAACAATACGCTACTATCTAGTTCCAAAACTAAGCAAAGATTGTACTATGGAAACTAGATGACTGATAGACATATATAAGTATATTTTTGTAAATACATACATAGGTACTATAGATAAATTGCTTGCTTTAGATTATCGTTAAAGTTTAGTTCTCTAGCATGTGGAAAGATTAATCATCTTCGTAACAATTATAACATTGGGATTTGGGACCTCAAGAAGAACTAAAACGCCACCAATGTAACAACGTAAAATATTTGTTTGTATGAAGGCGCTAATCTCACCAACTACTGGCCCCCCAATCTGGGTAATATATTTGTGTTAGATACGCTTTAGAGGTA
The DNA here is from genome assembly GCA_001586405.1 of Phoebis sennae. Classification (NCBI taxonomy): domain Eukaryota; kingdom Metazoa; phylum Arthropoda; class Insecta; order Lepidoptera; family Pieridae; genus Phoebis; species Phoebis sennae. The sequence continues at coordinate 18,030 of LQNK01002620.1, read as the reverse complement.
GGCTATATCCTTTATAGCTACCGGGAGCGAAGCCGCGATGCACAGCTAGTAATACTATATTATCTTCAATTTAGAGATTAACTTATGATAAAATTAACCCGCTCTCAATACAAGGTTTACGGAATCATACGTAAAGTAAATAATCCAAATCTTACAGCTTAGCGGAGTTAGCCCAGAATCCGGTGTTTACCTGCAAACAAAGATAACAACGTTATTTCAATATTATGTGAATGTTTGTTTATCAATTATGCAAAAACCGTTACGCAGTTTTGGTTGATATTTCGCAGACGTTATAGATAATATCATATATTTATTGATAGGAACGAGAAACTTTATCTATTTATCTATTTCATTCTCTATCTATTTCTATTTATCTAGTTCATAATTGTATAATTATTTTGAACTAGCTTCTGTCCGGCGTCACTCGCATTAAAACCGGTATCTAGAGATAAAAAGATAAAGGTCAGATCACTCCATTCAGCTAATAGAATATATGTATACGAAATTTCATCAAAATCGGTTCAATAGTTGTGGCGTGATTATCTAAACAGCTTAGGTAACATACTATAAATGTTTAAAAATCTACTTTTCATTTCTACACGACAGAAGTAATTATTACTTTACTCGTTGTTTGTGGCGATCGTAAATACAAGATAAAAACTTTATTTTTAATTATTAAAACTTACGTTTAAAACATTTTTCTCAAACAAATCTATCACGTATATAGTCACTTGGTCCGAATTGCTTTTTCATTTTGTATGTGACACGTAGATAAACGTGTACATCGTCTGTAGATCGAAGGTCGTATGAAAAAATCGAGCGGCTCGTGGAACAAGGAATCAAGGCTAAAGTTTAATAACATTGCTATTTTTATACTGATGTTAGGAAATTATATACACCATGACTAATCAATTTATGAAAAAATACCTTCTGTATTTTATTGCTTAAAAAGACATATAAACGATGGATGGACTTTATAAAAGAAGATAGAAGAGGAATGCGGAAATGGCAAAGAAGAGATACGAGTTGAAGGAAAACATCCATTGCGCCGAACCCAAATAATGGGATAAAGGTAGAATAATGATGTTGACATTGAAAATAAAAAAACGAAAGAAATATATTAACAACAAGTTGAAGAGTTTGTTTCTTCACGCTTATCTCAAGAACTTCGAATCCGATTTGAAGAAATCATTTTGTGTTGCACCATAAGAAAGTGCTAAGACCATATAATCATTAATAATGCTACGGAAGCGAAGCCGCGCGTAACAACTAGTACATACTCATAACCAAAACATTTTAGACGAAAAAACGCTTGGAAACGCGTAGTAAAACAAACAATAAACACACTATTTAGAAACACAAAGACATTTGTATTTCACAAATAAATAGCCAATAACCGACATCGGTAAACAAACGCTGTACCCGTTTATAACCGCAAAAAATTCATGCGGGAATAAAACTAAAAAACATTGAAAACAATCAGGGACCGTGTCATCAAAGTATGAAGAAACTGCCACGTAAATTTGAACTTTAATGCTATGTAATAGGGTGTATATTAGCGTGTGATAGTTTTTTGTTTATCCTGTTCAGTGGTGGTACCCCCACGTGGCACACACGTCCAGAAATACACAATATAAACAGTGCAATGTGTTCTCGAATATATGAACACTTGGCCGACTTATATATAGACGGCAAGGGAGGGATTGTGACGTATTGTGGGGCCCGGTTTAGAGGCCCTTCTATGTAATATTTAGTTAGGACGTTGCATACATAATATAATATAACGACATAATATGTTACTAGAAAATAATCATAGATTTAGTTTTTGACAAGGTAATATTTTTTGTTATAGGTTTTTACGTGTGATTTTTTATCGTCCCTTGGTTTATTAATACAATTCTAAGGGAAAAACATTTAAATCACAATTCAATAAAAATATACATATTTCTTTACCTAATTAACAAAAACTATTAATCATCATGTTCGTAATTTAGATTTGCGGTATAAACAGTTCTGTTAAATTATTAATTAGAAAGACTATTGATTTACAACAAAATAGGATTGCTACAAATTGACAATAGATTTTATTACTCCAACACACTCATACACACACACACTATTAAATTTGCATGCACAATGCACATACACATTGCACAATACATTTCTACGTATAATTGAGATAACTTCGAGTTAAGGAAGAGCAGGTCCTCCTGGCACAGGTTTTCTGTAAAACTTACTAGGCGGTCCCTTTACTACTTAAGATAAAATATCGTGTAAGTATTGAAATAAATCATTTTCATTTACTACAAACTTTTCATGTACTGGCTCAACACTCGCGTTATAAACACACCGAAATACTATTTAAAAAACTTATGCAGACTGTTCCAAAGGCCCTCATAGGGCCCTAAATATACTCCGGCCCTGTGCCTTGCGTCTGAGCAAGATGTTCTCCAATCTTTTTTGTCGTGAACTTCAATAGGCTTGTCTGCGTTTATGTTCGATAGATCATAAATTTATATTATTTCGGGCTTTGAAAAACCAATATCTGTTTGATGTTTTACGTGTTTGTGTTCACGTACACCGTTTACTAGGTACGCGATTACGAAATGATTCATGTATTTACCAGCGAGTTAGTGTGAAGTTTGTGGTTTAAGAAATATCAATAGTTCTAAATGAGAGAAGATACATTTAGGTCCATTGTAAACATACTCGTTGTTTCGTTTAAGTTTTGTTTCTAGAATTAAATGCCTTACTATATGTTTGAATTATTCATACGTGCTGGTAGAATTTAATTTTTAAGTGAGACATAAAATGTTAACCAAAACAATGCTTATAACTTTTGATGAACACAATACCATATAAGGTTCCAAGTGATAAAGACGGTAAAGGGTATTTTTTAAATGATTTTATGCCATATACCCATACATAAAAAATACAGAAATTTTCATAACATAACATATATATCATAATTCCGTGATCTGTATACCTTTTATATCTATGTATGTACCTTGGGTCCAGGTAACCTTAATCACTTCACTTCATTTCGCTATAACAAAAATACTTTTTATTATTTTTCCTACCATATGCTTACAAAAAGTAATAAACAGATATAAAAATCGACAATCCTCATAACTTTACCCGCACTCAACCGTACAATTCGTGATCTACAAGGTATATATGTATATACCTCGGGTCCAGGTGATTAGGGTCCGACCGGCGTCAACGTCAGACGTACCTCAGAATGAGGGTACTCCAGTTAATAAGATTCTATATATCATTAGCGCTAAATTAAACGGTCAGGTCTTGGGCCTTATTGTACGAATGTTAAATACCGGTTTAGTGCTGTAAATCTCTTAAAACAATAAAAGGGAAGTGATAAGTTAATGAATATGGCACATAGAGGATACGTGACGAAAATATCTTGGACAACGATAGATCTTAGCCGAATTTAATACGTATAAATTATCTTACTATTTTTATATTTCTACACTAATTATAAAGAGGAAAACTTTGTTAAAACAAACAAACAATATGCTCAAAAACTACTGGACCGATTTTAAAAATTCTTTCATTATTCGAAAGCTCCATTACCCATGGCTATATTATATAGGCATATAACATTAGACTACGCAAACGAAGCCGCGCGGATCAGCTAGTACATTATAAATGCTCTTCCGATTTTAATATTTTTGCCAGTAAATTTGAAACTAGTATCTTTAGATACATATTTGAAATCGATTCACTCAAACAGCAAATCAAGATCACCATACAAAATTAATCCCTTAATAAAAACATGAAGACGTGGGCAGGCGCTCTAAAAACCACTACCGATCCTTTGTTGCGTTGGTCAGTGCTACAGAAAACGACAAATGTAACAGGTTTGGACCCGTCTGACGAGATACACCAGTCCAGACTTAAACTGCTGAACAAAAAACAACCTTAGTCCCTAACGATAAAGTTCAAATTTGGATGGTAGTGCGTGTCGTCTGGTAGAGTCTTAAGTTCGATTTCTTTAGGAATTTCGGGCGGTCACGTGGTCTTCGTGGAATCGTTTTTGTCCGTCTAGTATTCGGTTCTGATAATCCGGTGACACAGTGATTCATTTAACGTGTGTTACTGATAAAAATGGAGGATACTGTAATCAGTGTGCTTTGAATAAAATAGCAATTTCAAAGAATATTAATTTTAAGAGGATTTTTTTTAGTTTGTACTATTTCTTCCTCCCTATATTAACTTACTAAACGTTTTGCATGAACTACTTAAAAATCTTTCCATTATCGATTAAGCAAAAAGATTTCATGCAACTTTTTATTGGCGAAATTCTTATCGAAATATGTTCAGACTTAGCTGCAAACCGAAGGAAATATTTTTTTCACTATTGCAATATAACAATTATTACATATTGAGTAAATGAATAATCCTTTAAATATAATTAAAATAAAAGCACGAGAAAATTATAAAAACCATTAAACAAAAGGAATAAATACATAATTTAAAAGCCTTTCGGATATAACGTATCTCGAGGAAATTTTCAATATTTAATAAAGTTTGTGCGAGAAATATGAGTTCGCTGTTTTCCACAACAAATGTAAGGAATATGCTGTACTTTAATTATTTAAGTTTTACTGTTATGTTACAGATTTTAATATACACCTGAAAATCTCTATTGTTTGCATAACGTTATTTTGCAAGGTTGTACGAAAATTTGATAAACTACTGCAGGCGAGTTCGTATATACTTATAGTTCGTATATACTATTTTAACTAAGATATAATTTTAAAGGTAGATTAATTCTAATTACCTCCGATTAGCAATGTTGCAAGTATAAGAACAAATTCATAAGCACATTATTGCAATCCACGTTATATACATCGTAACGTCGTGAAGGCCCCTTTATAATGAATCAAGCTTATTCAAATTGCATACAAAATTCTTCAAAATTAAAATCGTGAAAGTGGCATATCCGTTCACTAAACATATTTACATTGCGCATGAGCATAACATTGAAAACGCATCCAATTTTGTAACGCACGCTTCAAGAGCAACTATAAATATGACGAGACCACGGCGAACATTCAAGGACATAAAAATAACCAGAAAACATATGGGATGTAAAAAAGAAACGAAACACCGTCGACCAGTTCAACGAGATCCGTCTCGGGAAGGACGACCTTTATCTTACGTTCCACAGAACGAACAACAGATGGTTCGAACTATTCTGGTTTTAAAAACCAGTTTGCGAAGACCCTGCATGTTTCCCTACCTGGTGGTTTGGCGATGATATGCAGGGGTCAGTATACAATGGTGGTACAGTCACCCCAAGGAAAGGTCTTGTGGTCAGTGACCACGTCTCAGAATAGCGCATGCCTACCTGCGCGGGCGCAGGCTGCGTTTGACGTCATAGATCATCGCACTAAGGTTTTACTTGATTTTTGTCGCGGACTGGCGAATGATTAAATATTGTGAAAATTGATAAATTAGCATTTATTATTTCTTGTTTCATAAATATTATATTTCACTTGCAAAATATAAATTTAGACTAGGACCTATTGTATCTGCGAACAAATGTTGAAATTTTGTATTGTTCGAAAATTATAAATTTGAATGGTTGAATGTTTGGCTCTTTATGTCATTTTATTTTCACAACTGAATAAAGGATTTGATAAAATTTCATATACTAGCTGAATAATGTGATAGAATACCATACAGAAGCAACAAAGACAAGATTTAAAAGACACTAAGTAAAACAACATGCCCTATCAAATGTTCAAATAAAACGTGACCTGTTTATTATTAATTTTCCTTTTAATAAAAAAGCAAATTATTTCACTAAAAATATGAAAACTTTACGCGACATAAATCACTTTCGATTTCCTGCGGGAACAATATTTATACGATTTATACAATCTCAGCAAAACAAACACTATGCGATTACCACAATCGGAGACAATTAATTATAAAAATCTTCCGCATACATCCCGCATATGGAATGTTGCCAGAGACCTCTTCTAATATTAAAATGAAAACACAAAGAATATCTTGAATAGAAACATCAGCCAGCATTGTCGCTATTAGGGCTGGCAGTTGACACTTTTATATGTTTATTAGTGCACTTGGACTCCTACTAAAATTGTAAGCACGAAAGTTAAACACGCAGGACTGAATAATATCTACACTAATATTATAAAGAAGAAATCTTTGTTTGTTTGGTTGTAATGCACATAGGCTCAAAAACTACTGAACACTACTTTCCCCATTCGAAGGTTGTTGTATATAATATATAACATTGTGTTACAGAAGCGAAGCCGCGCGGGTCAGCTAGTTTTTAATAAAAACGATATACCCAAAAAACCTTTTCTTTTCGGCTTGAATCAATTTTTTTTGCGACCATATTGTAGTTTTAATAAGAAAAGGGTAATTTTACATAAAATTAAGGCAATATAATATATTACAGTTGTGTGTGTGTGAGGAGTTAAAAGTTTTCATAGGTACATTTAAAGTTAACCACGTAAGGTTTGAATTTCACCCCAGAGCACCATTTACCCTGAATATAAAACTACCCTACGCCTTCCCGAGGGTTCGGGCTATCTTCATAGCGAATTTAAACAAATTGTGCAAACCGTGCAAACAATTACTTTGTCCAGAATGAAAGTATTTTGGTAAAAATAAAAACATTTTTGTCGGTTTTCTAATTCACTTTTTGTTTAATAATTTTTTCTTAACGTTTGCTTAAAATTAAAAAAAAAAAGTTTTTAAAGCATTCTTCGCGGTGCTTTTGACAATGATATTAAAATTGGACAATTTGGAAAAAAAAAGTAACTCTTACTTCTGAAATCTTTTTAAATTAAAGTTGAAATGTATAAACTTGTTTTGCATGAATATTATTTACTTAAAACTAGAGATATAATATGTATAACTTATTGTAAGATAAAATGTAACTTATTGTAAGTAAATGAATTGTTCTTATGAGTCAATAAAGTCTTAAAACCTAAATTAAACCCATTTCATCTTAACTCGCCGAGTATCCTGTATCGATTTCATTCGATGACGGTGCAGTTTTGTGATGAGCATGTCTTATTTCGTTCCCAGGATCGGCTTATCTTGATTAAACCTTATGTATTATGTAGGTATAACACAGCGCATGGAAATAAAAATATTGAACGCTTTATTATAATTATTTGTATATATTGTAAACTTCTAAATAATGCAATTAATTTGAAAAACTGTTTCTATATTTGATAGACATGACATTCATTCATAAATATGAAATTTTGGATGTTTGTGTATCAATGACTCCGCAACAATTGAACGATTTTTGGTTGAATTTCGTAAACCTAACATATAGGCTATTAGATGATTATTATTAACATTATATGATTATTATGGATCGTTCTATAGACACTGAATTAAACGCAAACGAAACTGCGAGCAGAAGCTAGCAATTTACATATTTAGTATTTTATTTTATAAATGCATTTAAACCTGAAAGAGACAACCCTGATGTAAACATGCATTCCTGGTAGCACAAGGTAATATTATTATAAGTCGTACTTACTGAACTTGTGTGCAACATACTTCTGAGCACTTGAACTTTGATTTTATTCCTTTATATAAAACTAGCGACCCGCCCCGGCTTCGTACGGGTTTAATGGATGATGATTATACATAAAAACCTTCCTCATGAGTTACTCTATCTATTAAAAAAAACCGCATCAAAATCCGTTGCGTAGTTTTAAAGATTTGAGCGTTCATAGGGACATACAACATGACACATGACAGAAAAAGCGACTTTGTTTTATACTATGTAGTGATCTGTGATACATTTATTCAATACTCACATTGTAATTTTACGTCAAGAATCCAAGACTATTGTATAGCCTTTTAGTTTATAAATGACTGTGACACGCGTATATCTGTTTTCCTCGTTCCCGTGGGATTTGATCTAAATCCTTTCTTCGCGGATGCCTACGTCATAACATCTACCTGCTTGCCAAATTTCAGCCCGATCCGTCCAGCGGTTTGGGCTGTGCGATGATAGATCACTATGTCATTCAGTCAATCCACCTTTGAGTTTTATATAGAGGGACCTTATTAATTATTTCACTCCGCAATACACTCATAATCACTATTAAACATAATATCACGTTTGTACCACGATGTATAATATACAGGGGGTGCAGAAATTAATTTATCATAATATAAATTAGTTGTAACCCTATACGTCTCGATAGCACCGTCGTTATTGAATAATAATCAGGTAATTATCAGCCAATAATTAATGAATATTATCTTCACAATTTATCTCGGGGTGTAACTAACAAACTGAATCTATGTTTTGTTTTAATTTAATATGACAATTTTAATAATCATAAAGGTTTTAAACAAATTAAAAATTCTCTATGACAAAATTATTAAAAAAAATCTTAAAGTATGGAACAACTTCAATAATATTTACTTATGTGTACTATTATATTTATACATACCTGTTTTAACTGTGCAAGGTTTACGTTTCCATCGATTTTCTTAATGATTGTAATCTACCGAATATTTTAACAAACTATTACATACTAGACAATACTTCCAATATGATAAACTACGATACATAAATGTTTATTTATTTATTACATTACTTATTTATTTATTATACATCTAATACGATACAACTTTGTAGCTTACATAAATGAAGATCATATCCTTGCATTATCATTTATCCATATGAGACTAAGTTTAAACTGTCGTTTTACTATATTATTCGAACCCAGGACTAACCAAAGCCTTCATATTCAACCACTGAACAGACAAAAGTTAACGAGATGGAACTTCACATATAAGCACAAGCACGAACTAAGATTTATAGTCCAATGAAATTAACCTTTACATGTCGCTACAAGATTTATACCGAGGAAATACGCCTTTTAAACGCTTTAGTTGACGCTAGGAGTAAATGAATGGACAGGTCAGAACGAAGGTAAAACTAGCTCAAATACTATTTGCCAATGTCGTATTATTTTGTCCTTTTGAAAAGGAAGACGAAGCTTTTTATCTCGCTATATTAATACGGAGGCAATAAGGTTTATGAAAGTTTTATTTTAAGCTAGGAATAAATAAATATTCAGGGGCATTTAACACAACGTCATTTAGTCCCAAACTAAACAAAGCTTGTACTATGGTAACTAGATAAGGATAGAAATACTTAAACATACTTTTTTTCGTAAATACATGCAAAAGATAAATTAACACCCAGAAAGTAGAAAATGACAAAGTTCATCACATAATAATCAAACCCACGTCCCACACCCTTCGACGCAAGGAACCATTGCTGTATTCACTGCGTCAATCTGGTCGTCTAAATGAATCGACAGGTCAAGGCTTGGGGATATAACAAGCTCAATACTCGAGCTAAATAGCTCGATAGTATTTGACAATCATATTTTTAGGAAAGACACGAAATGACCTAATAACCTTCAATATATGAGGGTCTCGAAAATCATTTACAGAAAGACCTCTATATGTCCAAGACTTACATTGAGGATATAAGGTTTTTGAACGTTTCATTTGAAGCTATGAATAAATGAATCGATAATGAAACTCACTCACACATAGATAGAGCCATCTACGACGACGCGCCCCACCAATTTTTGAATTTGGAAATGTTTTATTATGATCGCAATACCTTGTTCTGATTGGTCTATTTATTTTAGTGTGCGTGTGCACACATGGGTAATGAGTGTGTACGCATAAAATTTCACACAAGAGGAAGACTTCGTATATATATTGTCAACGTTTCAGAAGAATAGTGGGGTGCGTTTTCGTAGATAAATTTATCTACCTCCTCCCTCCTAACCAATTTTCGGTCACGGCGGCTAATCTCTACAGAGATCAGCCAACTGCGTGGGAGATATTATAGTGCACAAGTGTGTGCGCAAACACAGGTGCACTCTCTTTTCCTTTACTCTCATAACCCGATGGGACGGCAGACCGACATGACCGGAGAGAGATTAGGCGCAGGACCGACGGCTTTACGTGTTCTCCGAGGCACGGGGATGCTCCAGCACCGCCAACTTCCAGACTCAGGGCTGTTACTGAAATTTCTTTGAAACTACTTCCTAATGCAGTATTGACTTTGTTCTTATTTAAACCAATAATACTGTAATTCTAAATAATGTGTAAACAACATTGACATGACAGCTTCATATGAAAGTTACAAGATTTATCTAACGGACTCCGTTCAATTTCGGGAGTAAATGAAGGGGTGGCTTCAGGGAGGTACGTCGTTTGCACAATTGACAGGTCAAGGCTTTCGGTTTAATCCGGCTAAATTTGAAAGCAATAGATGTAGTACAGTTTATTTTATTCACTTAGGTCTTTTTAATTAAAAGCATTTATTGCAAGTGAAATTATACTTAGTATAATATAATGTCGCAATTAAAAGGTAAGTTTCTTATCAAGGTTTAATTTGGTTTAATTGTAACTCAATATGATAATTTAATAATAAATTTTATTTCCTATTTTTTGCATGTTATCCTAGTAATGACAAAACATGGGATTCAAATAACTTTATAACACCATTGTGTACAATTGTTTTATGTACCTACCATGTATTTATGCAAATAAAAATAATTTGAATTTGAATTTTCAAGAAAATATTAATTTTGTACCATATACTCATTGTATTATGGAATTTGAATAAAATTTCGCATAAATTTTATCAATTTTGAAAATTTCGAAGGTAACTCTATCCCTTCTTTACGCCTAAACCATTATACCGATAAAATTCTGTACAGAAATCGTTTGAAACACAAGAATGGAACGCGGATAAAACCGCGGGGCTCAGCTAGTTATCTATAAATGAAAAAAGATCTTACTATCGATAGATTTAACTGATTTTAGTTAAGTGTCTAAACTCAATTTAACTTACACTTCCACCGACAAAGAACAATCATCATTAAGAAAAAATATCGCAGAAACAGAAAAACTAAAGCCGATATAAAATACCATTTAGAATCTAGCTATAAATTCCTTATACCTTGCCCCACATTAAGTTCTATAATATTAAATACGAAGGCTGCACGGAAGTAGCGGCCAATCGTAATCCACTTCCTACAAACAAGATCCTGCAGTAATCTTGATATGTATTGAATAATGCGCCGTTTTCAATGCGAGCTTTGTATGCTTTTTAATCCGTTGTTTTTTATAGTTTACGATTCATTAGTTTTATTCATATCTCGCGTTGTAACGCGTTAAGGCCTAGCGGGAAAGGTTTCGATTCCTGGTGAAGACATGAAAAATATAGTCTCAATTTAGCAGGGAAAAGATAGTTGATCAGTGATCACCCATTTGTTCCTATATAAAATGTGCCCAGTGAAATCACTTAACACGACCTGCAAGTTCAAGAAATCATTGTTAGATATTAGATACTATTATTTCTATAAATAAGACATACAAATTAATAAAAATAATAAGTATGCACGGACATTTGTCACATCTCCGACATGTCCCTAACTAAGCAAAGCTTGTGCAATGTGAACTAAACAACTGATAAACATACTGAGACATACCATTTCTGTAAATACATACAAATATACACAAATGAACGTGGACTAAGGCTTATGTCTATAACCCCCACGTAAAAATATTTCGCGTATCAAAGCTTAGAGGAAAGAATTCGTTTTATATGAAATAATTATAGCCAGACAGGTCCATCCTCTTCAATCCCATTTCCGTCCAAAAGACACGCCAAAACACCAAAAAACAAACTATTGACTTCAGTCCTAACATTTGCATATAGCAGGGATGGCCAACCTTTCTGAATTTACGTACCATTTTTTGTAAATGTTTAATTTGATCGTAGACGTGCCAAAATCTAGTTTAGATTACTGATTTATGGGGAAAGTATAATAATTCATATAACAATTTACTGAAGAATAGAGTATGTATGATAGGAAGGTAGCGTAAGAACATAAATAACTATTAACTTATATGTATATCTTATTTTGTTAGTTTTATATGTTATACTTCTTATCTTTTAGTTTATCTCTGTGAAGAATTTTTTTTTAGAATTATCCGTTCCCTTTGCATGAGGTGTTAACCTATAATTTAATTACTACACTTATGAATGTAACATTTATGTATATTTTTATCATCTAAGCATAGTGTAAGTAATTGTTGGTTGACCTTAAATACATAAACTAGTTGCTACTTATTTTAGTGCGTAATTAATTATGTGATAGGACACGTGCCCAAAATATTGTGTTGAGTGCCATCTTTGGCACGCGTGCCGTATGCTTGCCATCCCTGGCATATAGCATGAGCGGATGGTGCGGATTCAACCATTTCCAAGAATCACCGCAGTTTCCGACGCCCTTGTATTGTTCGGCGATTATATAAATACTCCTAAATAGAGGTTACGCAAACAATGGGTGCAGGAACGCCTTTGTTTCACGTAAAAATACGTTAATTTTATTCCAGTCACAATATATACCTATTCTTGACGGACTAATTGATCGCGTATACACCAAACTTGTCGATTTTCTGAATTAATTTAAGTATAGAATTATAATTAATAAATTTTACTAATACTTTGCTCATAATTAATGAAAACTAGAAAATATACCACCAGAAATACAATTTTAAGTCTACACCATATATTTAAGTCTAGCAGAGTTCCGCGGTTTCACTCGCGTATATATCCCGTTCCCATTAGATTTTTGGAATCAAAACTATCCTATGTCATTACTGAGGTTTCAAAGAATCTCTGTACAAAATTTCATAGTAATCAGTCTTGTAGTTTCAGAGCCTATTCAATACAAGCAAAGAACCATTATTCTTTCTGTTATAATATAAGTAACATACTGTATTTAATTTAATATCGTAATACATAATATAATTTATTTTAATACAACAATTACATTGAGAAAATCTAGTGAAATTAGTATTAGAAGAAATAAAGGAACTTCCAAGAAAATAAATCAATCGTTAGAACACTAAGCCCTATACAATATTTACTTTGTTCACCGTATGTAACTAAGATAAAACAAAGACAGATAAAAGATAAAGAAAGTTCATAATCTACTTACCCGCACAAACTGGAAACTCATCAAACTTTTAAATATTCAGGATGACGTAGCGTTCACAAAAAAAACCGTAAACAAAAGAGTGTTCGGTACATTTGATTAATAACTGGCGTTTTGTACCTCTGTCGGGTTCGAAAAATATGAAAAAAGGACACGGCGTCATCTAACCCAAAATCAGGGATCATTCAGGGGGACAATGGCTCCGGAATTATGTCAAATAGCGCGTACTACGTAGGCAGTAAGGGTTACACTGACCGCGTGTTTCAGCAATCTAAATTGAATACTTTGTAACACAAAATAGGGTTTACTTTCGTGTGTTTTGTATTGGAATTCGGTTTGGAGATGAAGTAAAAAGTTGGTTCGTGGGCGGTCCTATTGGACTGCGAGTAAACCTGAGGGTTGACTTATAAAAGCGATCGGATAGTAAAATATGACGGAATCTAGACTGAAACACTGTTTTATGACTGTATTGGGATTGTCAGTTGAGTTGACAGAGCAAGGGTAAATTGGATTCTATTTGAGTACCTTTGTAAGATTACTTTATATCTAGGATTTCGATGACTACTTATTTTATCTTTGAAAGAGAATGAAAGCTTGTAGATTTACACCCATACTCACAATACTATGAGTTCACAACGAACTCCCATAAACTTATTTAGAGACGATACTTGAGTGGTGGTTTGTCACTACTTTACATTTTCTAGATAGGTAGATAAGAACTTTGTTTTAGAATAAATAACACACAAAACAGTAGGTACAAAAAAAAACGTGAAAAATCACAATAATTGATAACAGTATTAATAAGTAATTCTTATACTAATTGTAATGCACTACCTACGCATCTAAATATAATGTCCTGTGATCTGGGTTGTCTGGCAGAGATCGCTGTTGGCGATATGGCCGCCCTCTGTACATTGCTTGTGGATATTTTATCGTTATTTTTATTTTATTTGACAATGGTGTACAATAAAGGATTTTTCATTCATTCAACAGTCATCCAATAAAAAACTCACAAAAATAATTAATCCGGGCCTCCTCAACTGACAAAACTGCATCTCATAAAATGCATTTATTTAATGTATTTATAAAACAAACCATTAAACAAACTAATGCGTATAAACACGGAAGGGCCTCCACACACGGACATGTGACTAATAATTACTTTATAATATTGTTATAACTATTCCTGATATTATAAACAAGCTCTTTGTTCTTACAACAGTGTGACTCAAGTTGTGAACTAGCTGTGAACCGTGACGCTCCCATCTAGATATTGTTATTATTTGATGCTATACTAACATTATAAAAAAAAAACATTTCTACATGGGTAAAACTACCAACTAGTCTGTGAAAAGAAAGTGCACCTGTGTTCGCGCATACACTTGTGCATTATATCTCCTGCGCAGCTAGCTAGTCTCTATCGAGATTGGCCACCATGGCCGAAATCGGTCAGGGGAGCTATTATTATAAAATAAAGTTACCCGAACGCGTCTGTCTGTATGAACGCGATAATCTCAAAAACTACTGAACGGATGTCTGTACGAGTTTCACAAATTGACCATGACATTGCTAAAGAAACTTTAAATGTAAAATACATTGCATATTATGAGAAAAATAAATTAGTTATTACATAATTATTAGTATTTCACAAAATACCTATATCTCGTTAAGATCCAAATATATTGAATTAAAAAATTGGTAATTGAATATCAAGGATTCTTTTATTAAATCTCCCTTTAAAATGTTTAGTATCTATATTTAAAACCCAACTTAGCTCTTTGAAAGATATTCTTTAAAAAGCTTCTTAGAGGTATCTTTGAGTATTAGAGTTTAAAAGGAAAAACAGATTTACTTTGAACTAAAAATGATGGTTATTTTTAATATCAATGTATTGAAGTAGTAAAATTTTCTTTTTTTTATATTACAACTGGCAAGCGGAGTTCACTTGATGTTGAGTGACTGACCTCAGCCCATGAACATTTACAACATCAAAGTGTCGCAGATACCTTGCCGACTTGAAGGAAGGAGAAGGGATAAAGAGAGGATTAATGATGGGAAAGTCTTTTAGTATACATTAAAATTATTTTTTTAAAATTGAATGGAGCAAGAGCATCAAAAAAATCTTACGTTAATATTTTCAGTGTAGTGCTGTGAAGTTTTTTTTTTTTTTTTTTATGTTAAAGCAGGCAATCGGGGCATTCGGTTCACCTGATGTTAAGTGACTGACCGCAGCCCATGAAGTGTTTTAATTTACCTGTGAACAAAAGAAGAAAACATTAGTATATCATCCTTGGCGCAGAGGATACATACATACTATAGATAAATTAGGACCCAGGCGTAGAAACTTACTACGACGACCCGATTGGCGCAGTGGATGTGACAACGGTCTATTCCACCGGGGGGTATAGGTTCGATCCCCACGAGTAGATGATAGTGTAGTAATTAATATATATTTATTATGTTAGTATGTATTTACAAAAAATATATATACATATATATAGACAAGCTTTGCTTAGTTTGGTCTAGATGGCGTTGTGTTATATGTCAGAGAATATTGTTATATTACTATCCCGAATTTAACGCGAAACGGTCAGAAACTATTAACAAATACTTGTATTTAACGTTAATTAATTAAAATTAACCATTTGCTATCAACCAATCACAAGACAGGTCACAGGTTCATATCACGAATAGAAAGGCCCAGATCCACGTAATTTAACAATTAATCACCAATTAAACTCCGTTTAAAATACATGTCAGAGATCAGGCTTGTTTTCTCTTTATCGCGTTGTTAAATGGTTGAAAATGTGTGTTTGTTACTCTTTCACGAGAAAACTTCTGGACCGATTATGATGAAACTTGGTATGCATATAGGTAAGTGTGTAGAATAACATATAGGCTACTTTTAATCCCGAAGTTGCCACGGGATCAGAAGTTATGAATCTTTTTAAAATTGATTTCATATAACTGAGTATTTAAACGATATTTAAGTAAGTATTGTAAGACTTAAAAACTTAAGTTATCAGGCTAAATAAAAGTTACTTAATCGAACTTCAGTAAAACTTGGGATTGTTTTAGTTACCTTATAAATGAGTAATTTTAATCTATACTTTTATAATAATTTGTTGCAAAAAACGTTATCATTAATTTTTATGGTTCAACATTGTTCATATGATATTAACATTTGAAATAGATCCGTTTAACAACCGTTAAACCAACATTTATGGACATAATGAACTAAAGATTAAATAAATGATTGATGTACTGCAACTTATTAACGAATGAATACATCAATAATCCTGTACCTTTACCGAAGTTGACATTAAGAGTCTATGTTACTCTTTCACGCAACTTCTGAACTGATTATGGTGAAACATAGAATACATATATAGGTAAGGGTTCATAATAACATATAGGCTACTTTTAATCCCGGAGTTGCCATGGAAAAATTACGAAGAGCTCGGTTTATGTTACGTCAAACTAGACAAACGTTTTTGTATTTGCTTTTCGGCGTCACTCGAGCCTTCGGCGCACTCCATCCGCCTTTTATTCCCTTATCTGTGATTTAAATATCATCAATCACATAACACAAACATTAATTAATTCCAAAATTTCCTAGTACCAACCCTTACGTTGTTTAACTAACCGGGCTTGTAACCGTGTCCTAAACACACATTAGTTAAACTGCGGTTAATCCGACGGTGACACTTGACGTTTGAGATCATAATACGGGACCACCGTGTGACGTCACTTACACTGTTACATAACGTAAGATAGGGAAAGCTTGCTTGTTTATCATAAGGGAAAAAATGCATTAAAATGGAAAAATTACTTAAAAAAAATTATTTTCTCATTTATTTAACATCTGAAAATAAATATAAAATGGCAAACTTCTCTCTTCTCTCATCTATTCCTAAAAATCCTTGAAAGGCCAAAATTTAGAAAGAAAAAAGATTTATTTCGACACACAATTTAGGTACATACTTATTAACAATTACAAAGCCACACACAAGAATAAAATCGCAGAAAGATAAGATTATATACAAGTGAGGAAGAAACATTGATTTTATCAGAGCGTCTGTGAGGTTGTGCAAATGTGTGTGTCGAAATGGGACATCACATCTGTGACTTACATAGCCACAGCAATTACTATTTAGTATTTACCCACTCTAATTAAAAATCATCATTAACTTAACCTATATTACCAATCCTTAACTGATCGGGCTTTTGTGTCCTAAACAAAACACACATCAGATTAACTGCGGTCAATCCGTTGGTGACACTTAACATTTGGTATCATAATACGAAAACCGTGTGACGTCACATAGCATAACATACTAAATGTTAAGAGTTAATAATATTAATAATTGTTAATTTCAGGTTAATTCAGTACCCAATACAATACAGTCATTTATACATTCTACTTAATAATAATATACATTCATGTTATTATTTATTTCTTGACTGATACACCCCTAGTTAAGCCCAGTCAAGAATAACTCATTCACTATAACGTTATAGAAAAATTGTATTTTAGCAAAAGGTGTTTTCTCGTATTATATGTATGAAGTGACAAACAGCTTATTTTTAACTCACCAAATATTATTTAAAAACATGTTTTACATTCACAGATTTGATACATATTATATATGTAGATAACAAGCCTTATTTACGTGCCCTGTAACGGTGTCCTAAACACACATTAGTTAAACTGCGGTTTATCCGGTGGTGACACTTGACGTTTGAGATCATAATACGGGACCACCATGGTTATGTAACACTTAAACGACTTTGAAAAGGGGTAACGGTACAGAAAATAATTTTATAAAAAATATACATGTGCCTTACCACAGATAAAAATAATTTAGTGTTGTATATAAATTCTACAAATATTATAAACTAGCTTTCCGCCCGCGGCTTCGCACGCGTGGGCTACTAATTTCTGTATTTTTTAGAG
>LQNK01000307.1:413664-455316 GCA_001586405.1 Phoebis sennae | reverse complement strand
AACTAATCAACAGTTTTGAGATAACTTTATTTCTTATATTTATTAAGTTAAAATGTTTGTATCTTTGCTAGTAATTTCAAATTTTTGTTCAAACAAGAAGCGGAATCATGTCATCTAGAATTTAGTAGCACTGAATGCTTCTTACAGGCACATCTTTTAGCAGAACACTGTATATTCGATTTTTTACAGGAACGCTGCACACTCCGAAAGCTATTTCAATAAACTTAATCTAGTAATATAACTATATCACTGAACTTGGACCGTTTTATAACTATATTCCTAGTAAGATAGTAATGAATCGCTTTCGTATAACTATGTTCCGGCATATAATTATATCCCTAGGGATATAATTATGTTACGGCTTTTTCTATCTTACTGCGACATATACATATTTTTACGCAAAAAAAGGCCAGAACTTTTTTTGAGGAGTTCCTGGAATATTTCCCACATGGATGATCAGACTTGAACCAAATGGCACCATTCTGACACTCTACTCTTTCGAATGTAAAAAGAATTTTCCAAATTGGTCCACAAACGCCGGAGATATGCGGTAACATACATAGCGGAAAGTAGGTTAAAAAAGGAATGTAAGTTTGTTTGAAATTCCAACTTTGTTTGTCTAAGCTGGGGCGTAGCTTATATTAGTATAAATAAAGGTTGCATTATTTTCCCGATGTAGGCTATAACTTGTATTATTTATGAAGTAAACAAAATTTATTTTCGATACTCGAGTTACATAAAATATATTACGGAAATGATTAACTGGCTGTTGCTATGACAATATTGGTTGTAAACATGATTTATTTCGCTGAAAATGGGAGGAAAGTGGAAATGCATGTTATTTTAATCCCAAGATAGAAAATATCTGAGTTTATATGAGCACATAAAAAAGTTAAGGAAATATTTTTTAATTTGTTTATAGCACTATATAGGGTGGGTATTTTGTTTGTGTGTTTTCTTTATTTTAAAAAATAAAGGGAATGTTTTCTTTGAGTTAAATTACATCCTATATATGACAATGACATATCTTTATTTGGCATCACACAGAAAAATATACGTAAAAAGATAGGAAATAAATACACTTTAATGGGTGGCGTGGGTGGCGCCAAAAGAGAATCACATCATCTTAAGTTGGAGAATAAAAATGTCCAACTATTGATTTTCAGTGATACCATAACTGTTTTGTAGTCCAAACAGCGTTTATTTACAGTCATCCAGACCATTCAAATTAAACAATTTAAAAATCAAAAGCATTTGAAAATCAAATAATATATAAGTAAATGTATATATAACGATATAGATCATATTGACTCGGTGGTAAGAACGTAAACAAGTAATTTAGACACAAGGTCAACTTGTCATTAGTTACATAGTATGATATATCGTTGGAAACTTTAGACAATAAAAATGATCCATCTTAAATAATCACATATTTCATATTATCGTTTAGTAATTCGATATTTAGCGACACCCCAGAATAAAAAAAAGTCAGTAGGTATCTATAAAACTGACACTCGTATTCATTATACTTGTGTAAAAAAAGAGTGGGAGCCGAGCATTGCACGATTGGGCCAAACTCGCACCGGTGTAATTACCACCCCCCAGCAAAAGACCGGCGTGAAATCACTTAACATCAGGTGAACCGCATGCCCCGCTTGCCAGCTTTAAGATAAAAAAAGTAAAGTAGTTATACTATCCGAAGTAAGTCAATAATAAAACAAGCTTTAATTTAAAAAGAATAAGACTTAATATGCCTAGTGACAAATCGCCACTCAAGTATCGTCTCTGAATAAGTTTATGAGGCCCTGTGCGTTCTGAGAACTCATAGTATTGTTTGTGTATGTTAGTATATTTGTTAACAAAAGTGCCAAATTCGGGCTTATGTTGCGACGTTTTTCCATAAGTGTTCATGGATGTGGAAGGAATGGGATGACGTCACGTCACAATCGATGCTTTTTCCATAGTGAGGGCGTAATTCGTGCGGATAAATTATAATTCAAACATATTTTCTCTGCGGCTTCACATTAAATTTGGGGACTATAGATCAATAGCAAAATCCATTAATTTGCATTGTTTGTGATTAATACACAAACAAACATTACACACACTTTTATAATATTGGCATTCTCTTTTGAAATAACGAATGGTCTGTTTGAAAAACAAATACCTTTTAGCTTTGTTCTAAAACTATATTCAACTTGTTTCTTTATGTATATAATCCAGTAAGATATATTGCATTAATGAAGTAATAATTAAATATTTTATTTTTCACAAAATAGTAATTCTAAGAAATAATAAAAACGGAAAAGATTTTAACATTTATACTTTAATCGATCGATCAATCTTTCATGAAAAAGTTCGGAGGCGTTATTGCATACAAGAATATATTTTGTCAAGGAAGCTGCCAAACTGAGGCTCAAGATGCAATCTTTTTTCCATAAGCGTTCGTGGATGTGGAAGGGATATGAGATTGACATAAGTGTCACGCGTCATGTCTTGAGCAATTCTTCCATATTTTAGTCCTCATGTAAGACAAAACATGCGGAAAATTATGAGGAATCTATTGAAGAAATGGAAATGAGTTCGTTTTTAAAGGAGATGGGACACGCCGATTTTTAGATATATAGATAAATCTTTATTTGTACAAAAAAAGAAAAGATACAGTACATAGTAAAACAACTTAAGGATAAGCATTTGCACAACAGGCGGCCTTATCAAAGGCGGCGATCTCTACCAGGGAACCTTGGTCATAGGAAAAGTAACGCATAGATAGGAGCAACAAACTGCAGTAAACGGAACAGAAATAATAAAAACAAGAGACAAATTAATGTATGAGAGTAGAGTATGGAGAGTGTAACACAATATGTGTCCACATATTTGTGGAATTGCTGACATACAAGTTAAGGTATCGTACGTGTATAGCTAGTCACCTCAGTCGTCTCCATACCATCACCGTTTAAAGTCGTAGAAAGAAATATACATCATGAAGAAGAAATTTATAAATCACTCCCCCGACGTGATACAACAAATGGTCCCTACAGAGAGTATCATAATATAATTAGTTTATTTGTTATTATAAAATAAACAATTATGCACAATTAAAAAAAAACTAAAAAACAACGCAAAATTACTTTGTGTTCTTTAAGTTTATGTGTTTGTTATATTGTTAGTGTTGTCCCAATCCTTTTGTTAACAACAACACTAACAATATAAAACTTCTAAGCTAATTTAATGCTACTTTTATCTCAGTCCATTTAAATGTGGCGATATTTAATTTTTTCCTTCTTACCTAATTTGGAAATGGAAACTTGTAATGATCGTAATGTATTCAGAAAAAACACTGAACAGATTCAAAAATTCTTTCACCCTTGGAAGTCTGCGTATTCAGTCAGTGACGTAGACTATTAAACATTAAGCTACGGGAGCAAAACCGCGCAGAAAACAATATTATCACTTAACTATCCGCTCAGGATATTTGTCTTATAGTTTTGATCGATATCGAATTGAACGTCGATAAAAATATTTTACTAGACTTTGTCCCCTGGGTTAGTGTTCAATTTAAAAGTTCTACGTAGTTTTACATGCACAGGACTTTGTTAGCTTGAAGATTGAACGTCCAAATATTGAAGATGCTTATCGAAGAATAAGATCTATAAAGATGCTCCTTAGACTCATCTTCGATATTTTTAAGATAAGCTATAAATAAATGTAGGTTGTGGCAATGAATGATTTTTGGACTATTTCAATATCATTTGCATTATATTAATTTTCTAAAAAAACATATTCTAATTATAAATGTTACCGATTACAAAAGATGACTTAAACAGTATGACATACATGTATAGATAAAATTATTATGTTATAATAATAAATTAGGTTTACGTTTGTCCACGAATTTTCGAAAACTAAACGTCATATCTAGATGATCCTTTTTGTTCGAAGTTAGGTATACTTCAAATTTGGGAATAGTTAAAGTTTCATTAAAATCGGTCTAGTAGATTACAGACTAGTTTTTTTATTCTTATAGTTAATTGTAATTGTAATTTAAAATGTGAATATAAATTTAACCCGCTACCAGAAACAAGATTACACGTATAAGAATCGTAGCATACGTAGCTAGCGTAGCCTTGCGTAGCGATGCGTAGAGTTCATATTACATATTTTTATACAACGTGAGCAAATCCAACTACTAATAAATCAAGTATATTTGTCCAAACACAAAATATGGAAGCAAGTAAAATAATTATTGATATAAATGTAGAACCAAAACGAATAAAAAATACAAAATCTGAAAGCTCGAGCAACAAACACACAATACAAGAAGCATTAAAATTTATCAATTTGTACACAAAATGGTCAAAGCCAACACACTGAAAAATGCACCTTTTATTCCTTCGTCGAGTGCAACAAAGGCGAACACTACCCAAAAAGAGGACAAGAAACACCAAATGTATAGTTTTACGTGTTTTTGGAGCTCTTGTATATAGATACACTGCCGACTTCTTTTGCTTGGCTTCCAAGCTTTTTATAAATATTTTTTATTTTTCTTTATTTGGGAAAACAAGAGGCAGATTACAAAATAGGAAACTTTGATCTTATTATATACATAGCCATTGTGCTACCAATCACGTTATCCACAAATTACTTAAAACGTAATTGCGTGCAACAGCTGCGAGTTAAGATATTCAAATTTAAGTGAAACTAATAATAAACTTATCTATCTTTCTATAAGAACACCGTACTTTCAAATTTTAAGAATTTTTTATATTTAACCAAAACTTATTCATACTTTTTGGCATGCATACGATAATTATATTTATAAAACACATGAGAAAATAAATTTCACAACAATAACCGAAGTAGGTTTATTATATATTTTAAGAAAAGTTTTGATAACATTACATTTGTTCCTCAAACTCTTAGAGGGTAACCACTAAACTCAGCTTTGACAATTTATAAAGCAACTAGCTAAGCCCCGCGATTCCACCCGCATATATGTGTTTTCTCCGTTCCTGTAGGATTTGACCAAAATTCTTTCTTAGCGGATGCCAACGTAAATAATATGATGCCAAATTTTAGCCCGATCCAGTCCAGTGGTTTAGGCTGTGCATTATAGATCACTATGTCAGTAAGTCACCTTTGAGTTATATATATTTCGATGACTCAGTATTTAAAAATATTGTAATATTTTTTACACATAATGAGAATGTGAGTTTTTGTTACAGTACCTAAAATATATGAAACGCAAACAAAATTATAACTCA
This sequence comes from Phoebis sennae, assembly GCA_001586405.1. Classification (NCBI taxonomy): domain Eukaryota; kingdom Metazoa; phylum Arthropoda; class Insecta; order Lepidoptera; family Pieridae; genus Phoebis; species Phoebis sennae. The sequence goes on along the minus strand of LQNK01000307.1, from coordinate 450,052 downwards.
AGTATCGAAGCAAAGAAGTTTCCAACAATACTCATTTTGACTAGAAAACTTATGGCAATTTTTACCGAAGATATCTAAACTTCACTTTTACTGATAAAAGCAAAATTTTAATGAAATCTTTTTTTAGAATTTATGGATACATTTATGGAATGAAACGTTTTAAATTTATAATTATATTATTTATTGCATTTATAACTCTTTCTTGTAACTGCGTTCAAAATTATTTTTAACCATTTTTTCATCCATTGTGAATTTTTTCCAATGTTATATCAAAAAGTCTTTATTTTTTTTCATTTGTAGCGTATATTAATCAGTAATTAAATATTTCTTAATTAAATAAGGTAAGTTTGGTTGTCTGGCCGAGATCGCTGCTTTAACGATAAGACCCCCTGTTGGTGCCCGTCAGCTATTTTACTTTTAACTGTGTGATTTTTATTTTTTATGGTGCACAATAAAGTATTTTTGTTTGGAGATTGAATTTGAGTTGGGTTAACAACTTTTAACGCTTAAATAAATTGCATTGCATTGTTTCAATACATAAGCTCTTCTAAACTTAGTGTATTTTGCCTAAATATTTTTAAAAATAATTTATTTGTCTCGAATTACCAATTTAATTTAATTTGAAAAGCATAAAAAGTTTAAATTTCAGTTCATAAATATTCCCTAAATTATTTAAATTAATCACTATTCATAAACCTACCTTAAACAATAATACCACATCCACTACACTACGAACGTAACATATTCGGAACACACGACCGCCCGCAGCGGCGTCCGGTTATCAACTGAAGTCTGAAGGGGTTCCAACCCTTATATATCCTGAATTACCTGTTGCAAACGATCCGTCACATTGTAGTCAACGTGATAAAATAATGTGGATTTAGGATTTTGATATAAAACCTCTTTTAAAAGCTTAAATCGTTAGCTTTGTGCTGTAAAAGGCTATTATTTTGGTATTAGCTGTTAGTTATAAGCCTTTTTTTATTTGATTGGCTTTTCGTTTCGGTAGCTTGCATGAAAGTACATGATTTGAGAAGCATTTAACTAAAAAATGAGCCAATACCAGCTTAATATTAGATAATGAATGCAATGCATTATATTACAAATATATTTTTTTTCATACAGAACGCATCGATATAAATATAATAGATTTTCTATATAATTTGCTCTATATTTTGTATAAAACTCAAAGGTGACTGACTGTGATAGTGATCTATCAACGCACAACCCAAACCACTGGATGGATCGGGCTGAAATTTGGCATGCAGTTAGATGTTATGACGTAGGCATCTGCTAAGTAAGGATTCAAAACCCACGGGAACGGGGAAAACAGATACACGCGGGAAAAACTGCGGGGCACAACTAGTATATCCTAAAAATGAGTCATGATTATCAAGTGTGCTTCAAAAAACCCTTTTCAAGATATTCAGAAATGCTTATAGGTTTTCGTAAGCCTTGATAATGCTTAACTTTAGTTTATTCGTAACTTACATCTATTCGGCGCATATTCTATTATTATTCTGTATTATGTAATTTAATATTTAAGCCTATATAATTTTAGTTTAACCAGATGAAAGAGCCTATTCTTGACAGCATAGGGTATCCTAGTGTGGAGACTGGTACACTGTATAACTTATGTAAGTATATGCTTTAGTAATGATAAAGATTTAAGTATTTTTTTAATTGTATTTTTAAGCTCGCCCATTACACACACCACATCAACGTAGCTAATATTTATTTAATTGTCACTCTTAAAAGTAAACCTTTCTAAAACGCTAAAAGACAATAATTTATATATCTTTACCTCATTTAAGCTGAAAAGTTTGTTTGTTGAACGCGCTAATCTCAGCAATTACTGGTTAGATTTGAAAAAATCTTCTTATCGACAATATTATAAAGAGGAAAACGTTGTTTGTTTGTTTGTAACGAATAGGCTCAAAAACTATTGGACTGAATTTTTAAAATTCTTTCCCCATTCGAAAGCTACATTATCAACGAGTAACATAGGCTATATATAACATTGTGCTAAAAGCCGCGTAATACAAATAGTAGAAAATAAGTACATTAAAATATGATCAAAATAACGTAAAGGAAAAGGGCCGTAATAATAATAATATTTTAATCTGATAGCGTGTTCTGAAAGTATACGGATTAATCAAAGCAAATTGACTATTTATGAAGTCTCGGAAGCCTAATTTGGATCCAGCTCATTTTTTACGGCCGTTTTTATGGGAAAATATCTGACCCTTGAATTCCCCAGCGCTTTTTAATAAATTGAATTATTAGATTATGATTGTTCCTGCGAAGGGCTTATTGATTTTATTTTGTAATCTGCATCAAATATTGAAGATAAGTTAAGTGGACAGATGATTTAAGTCCTTCAAATTCCAGCGCGTTATTTGTGTAGAAATGGGAATTGGTAGAATGTGGAGCACTAGACTTTCTAAACTAACACCTGTTTACCCAAACGATACTTGTGTAAGATCGTCATACCTCATTTCTACAGCTAAGATGTGGAATTCTCTCCCCGCCTCCGATTCCCTCGTTGCGTATGATGCTGACAAGTGAACGCTTAGCTTTATGCGATGGGAATTTAATTTTCCGTAAATTCGAAATCAAACTTTGTATGCGTGAGATCAATTTCGTACCAGGTACAGCTTACCTCCGTAGAAGATTGATACGAGTTAGTAGTATTTTAAATTAAACTTTTGATCACAACGCTTATTTCATACAAATTCACACTTCCACCAAAATCCTTTCAGCAGTTGTGGACATTGACAACATCATTTACAATATTACAACCATCCAAACAAACAAATGAACGTTCAAACATAATTCAACGTAAAATGATAATTAACAATATTATTTGTCCTGAATAGAGCTTAGGACTTAAACCATTTGTTTAACCGTTAAGTAGCATATTATGCGAGAGACTTCAAATTAAAAGCGGATAAAATCAGAATATTTTCGCGGCCAACCTCGAGACTGGAGTTAAAAGCTACTTACAGTGGATATTACCCGCCATTGTTTCGAGTGCCAGATGATCGGGGAATAGTCGTGTTGGGGCAAATATTTAAAAATAGAAACAAATCTCTTTTATAAGCTTTTTTCGCATTGTTTGTATGTTCATTGTTTCGTTATCAAGCATTTGAGGGTTTTATATTTTCATGTCTTTTGGGTTTGTAGTCATAAAACAAAAATAATCAATACGATTGCTAAAATCCTTGATTTCTTTTTTCGGAACATACTTAAACGAAAAAAAAACTTTTTATAAGAACACTACTCTTGAGCTTTCACTGTATCACTAAGAAAACGTTGAAAAAAATATTAATTAGCGGTATTTTTATTCAGTTCTCACTTTTTTAACATTCTCAACATTATGTTACATAGCATCAGAATTCAACATATTTTTATCGTTCAAGTAAATTCCAATTAAATGCGGAAAAAATCAGAATATTTTCGCGACCAACCTCGAAACTGGAGTTAAAAGCTACTTACAGTGAATATTACCCGCCATTGTTTCGAGTGCCAGATGATCGGAGAATAGTCGTGTTGTGGCAAATATTTGAAAATAGAAACAAATCTCTTTTATAAGCTTTTTTCGCATTGTTTGTATGTTAATTGTTTCGTTTTCAAGCATTTGAGGGATTTTTGGATCGCAGGGTGCTTTTTTGATTTGTAAGAATTTTTATTTTTTCGGAACATGCTTATAGGAAAAAAAAATAGTAAAAACGGTATTTAACTTTTTATAAGAACACTACTCTTGAGCTTTTACTGTATCACTAAGAAAACGTTGAAAAAAATTTTCAGTAGCGATATTTTTATTAAGTTCTCATTTTAATTTCAACATTCTGATCATTATGTTAAATAGCATTAGAATTGTCAACATCTTAAATACAAGTAAATTCATTTTAAATTAAACTTCTGTGTAGAATACAGCGGAATTCAGAACACATTTTTATCTTAAGTACAAGTAAATTCAAATTAAAAGTGGAAAAAATCAGAATATTTTCGCGGCCAACCTCGAGACCGGAGTTAAAAGCTACTTACAGTGGATATTACCCGCCATTGTTTCGAGTGCCAGATGATCGGGGAATAGTCGTGTTGTGGCAAATATTTGAAATACAAAATAGCTTTTTCGCATTGTTTTTATGTTCATTGTTTCGGCTGTCAAGCATTTGAGGGATATATTTGGAATAGGGTGTATTTGAATGCATATAAATACATAGAAAAAAAGCTTTTAAAATAGCCGTTATATCGACTTTGTTTGAAAACACAACATATAGAAAATCCTTCCACGGCATTCCTACGGAAATGGTGAAAGAAGTACTAAGTATTATACTAAATGACTTCTGTATAGAATACAGCGGAATTCAGAACATATTTTTATCTTAAGTATAAGTAAATTCAAATTAAAGGCGGATAAAATCAGAATATTTTCGCGGCCAACCTCGAGACCGGAGTTAAAAGCTACTTACAGTCGATATTACCCGCCATCGTTTCGAGTGCCAGATGATCGGAGACTAGATGATGGTTAACATTGTAGGGTTTTGGAGTGTATTGTAAACTCTTTTACAAGCTATTTTGGCCCTTATTTCAGTTGTCGATCCGTTAGGGATTTACATTTTGCTGTAGCATGTTTACGTTCTTGAAGGCAAAAAATAGAAAGAAAAAGGCCCTTTTACAAAGGTATTTTAATAGCCTCAAAATGGAATTTGGAAAAAAAACGTTGTTAAACTTTTTCATTGCATTACTATGAAAAAGAATAAAATAATAAGTGTCAATATAAAACATCAATAATAACACAACAAACAAGAAGTATATAAATAAATATAGAAAACTTTATTGTACACTAAAGAACGTATCGTATAAAAACCTTCAACAAAACGTGTACTCTAAATCTATGTCATGTACATTCCATTGAAGAAGGCTTATAACTTCGTTCAATAGTTTCTGAATCATCTAGTTAAAGGCATTTAAATATTCTCTGTGAATACACATACTACAGGATGTATTTTTCTGTCTGAAAATATGGGATACAGCATTTTTTCCTATATTTAAAAACAAAGTTTCAAACAAGCAGTTTGATAAAAAAGGTTCTTATATGTGGGGTGGTATAATATATAATGTAGACAGAATACACAACGCATACGTATAGTACAAAGACGGGCTAGTTTTACACACATATGCACATAATTTTTGGTTTTACTGTAACTTTTTCCTACCCAAAATCAATCTAGATAAACAAATATCCCGAATTGTGAAATCGGTAAAAAATAAAATGTCAATTTTATTTTTTTACAGATCTATCGGGGCATCAACCGTAATACAGCTTAATCATTTAGTACAGGTGCCACTGCTTTAATATTATATGGCTGTAATGATAAGTTTGGAAATAAATATGTTTTTTAATAAAACTATTATTATTATGCGTGTAAAAAAGTGAAGTCTACATCTGTGTCATACATTTCATTGAGGAAGGCTTATAAGAGCTTAGTTCGAAACTTTCTGAATCGTGACGTCAAAGGCAAAACATTCCCTGTGGAATACACATAAGCTACGAATACGAAAGCTACATGCAAGAATTTGCCTGTGAAAATGGTATAGGAGATAAATATTTTATTAGTAAACTGTTTTACCTAGTTACTGCTAAGATTACGAATGTTAAAAAGATCAAGTTAAAACAAAAGGTTTCTGACCGGCCAAAATAAAGCCTCTGAGCCGAGATGGACAAGAGTATATTAAACATACACTGTATGTAAGTATTAATAAGACCAATAGCGGGAGGGGGGGGTAAGGTTTGCCACACTAACTTAACAGAAGAGTTTCATATGAATATACCCGAGTGTGGTAACAAATAAAAATACATTGCTACGCGAGGTCTGGCTCGAAGCGAGCCACTAGTTATGTGGGTTGATATTATGGTTGAAGGATTTTCTATTATCTGCCGTCTTTGCTGTAAAATTAAAAATAAACATTGCACCATATTGGTAACACCTCAGTCAGTCACACAAAAAAATCTGACCAATGTTTAATGGTTTATACAATTATTTCCTTCTATTTAAAAATTGTTTACACAAACAGGGAATGTTACTGGGGACAAACTTTGTATCTTAAAGATCTGCTAAGGTTTCTTAACAAACTAATTTTAGTACTTTTACAACAACAAGTATTTATGAAACATTTTACTAAACGTTTATGGACAAGTTTTATTTATATGGCTTTAATTTTTTCCTGTTTGAAAAGTTGTAGAATATTTTGAAACAATTTTATATGGCCTCTATTGCCTTATACTTTCGTTTAAATCACGTGTCTTAATGCTGTTGTTTTGAAAAAAAACCACTTCATACTTTCAATATATTAACTTCATACTTCATACTTCATACTTCATACTTTATAATGTATAATTTTTTGAAAATATTTTGAGTTTTACTAATTGTATTATGATTTTTACTATATTTTTTTGAACATAATCTGAATCACCAATAGTGAATCTGATGGTAGAAACACAGTATGTACGACATATACATATAATAAAACAGTAACCGAACCATTTCTGTACATTGAATATTTTTCAAAAAGAGTAATTGGTATGCAATATGTATGTTCTATAGATACCAAAACCATGGTTAGAATTTTTTTTTTCTGTTTGTCTGTTTATCTGTTTGTATGTGCGTCAATCATGTATAACATAACCACTGGGCAGATTTTGATAAAATTTTACATACTGATAGGCCAATATGATGTGCAAATTATAGGCTACATTTTATTTGAAAAAAAAAAATTTGGGGGTGGCTCTCCATACATGTAAACGGAGGGTAAAAAAATAAATTCACGAATACATCATTAAATGAGGTGTCATAAGATAGGTCTTTAAAAATGAAATAGAGGTTTCTAAATATGTTTTTTGCTAAATTAAATATTTTTTGAGATATACGCTTCTAAAGCCGTGAAAATGTCATACCACGTGCAATGTGAGATTTTGATTGACCTGAGGTCATGTATTTTTATACTCTTAACGTAAAAACACACAATAAATTCTCAAAAACCCCCAAAAAATAAGTAACTCTCTGCCCGCGGCTTCGCTCGCGTGGGCTACAATTTTCTATATTTCGAAGAGGCGTGCGCACTGTGAGATTTTGGTGAAACTTATTTCCATACAAAATTATAAAAAAACACAATAGATATGCACATATATCATGGGTCCTGCGATCGTAATTTTTTTTAACTTTTGTTGTGCGTCTCTAAAAAATACAGAAATTAGTAGCCCACGCGTGCGAAGCCGCGGGCGGAAAGCTTGTAATAAAATAAAAACCTATTAATTAATAATGAAAAGGTCACTAATAAAACCATATCTTAAGGTAATTTTAACACCATATAGAGAAGGTGTACATAATTTTTTCTACAGTAATTTTTATGGATATTCTTGTAAACTTTCAATAATAATAATAAAGCACGAGTATAAAACCAAAAAAGAATCTAGTAAAAACATATTTCTACCAAGAACAATTACTATGAAGTTTATACATATATAAGATTTCACCACCCGTTAATTAAAAACTCATTAAACAGAAATAACAAGCTTCATGAACTCTAATTGTAATATATTCTGCGAGTATCTCATTAAAAATCGTAAAAATAAGTGTCACTTAACATAATTAAAAATAATAGAAAATCTACATAGAAGCAACGAGATGTATACGCTTAGGTTAATGCGGTACAAAAATTAAAATTAAAAAAAATATGACGTTTATTTTTTTAGGATTGTGAAGAATCGATTCACTTGTAAATGTTCGAGGTTATTCAAAAGGTAAATTAAATTGTTTGAAATACTCGAAAAATGCATTATATGCAGTTTGTAAAAAAATGTTTTCGAAATATTTTTTGTATGAAGTAATAACAATGTTTGACTTTGTTAATATTATTTATCGTTAAATCATCATCATCAATAAAATTTACAATTTTTATTTATATAATTAACGTATAAATTAAAACACATGTCTTATAACTACGTTGGTCGTCCTTCCTCGTTCACGTTAATTTAAAATGCTCTATCTTATGTCCAATAGCCATAAATATGTTCTCGATCGTACACGGGTTTTCTGTAATAAAAAGATACATCGATTAACTTAAGTACTTTCAATTTAACATGTTCTTTTACCTAGGGATTCTTTTTTATGGAGGGAAACGTTAAAAAGTGATAAAATTTTAAATTATACAATTTTCTGTAACTGATTTCGTCCAGCTTCATACGGATAAAAGAATTAGACTTAAGGTAAGTCCGTGTTTGTCAGGCTGAAACTGTTAAAGCACGCGCACGTTAACCCAAAAAACATTTCAATGATTTACGTGTAAAACCAATGATAAACGAAAGCTTCAAGCCAACGAACTGATTTATTTTTCTACCTCGTAAAACTTTGAAATACAATGAGATAGAGAAATAACATTAAACAACTTCTATGCTGTGAGTAAACCTACCAATGTGAACCCACTGGTCTGGATAACCGGCTTCCAACCGAGCTAGCTGTACTGCTTCTCGTATCGCGTGGATAATTATTGTGGACAAACACAGCGCTGGTTCACCAGTTGCTAAAAAAAGAAGGAATTAAGGTCTTTACGATGACTAAAATTCTTTTAATAACGTTCTTTCAATATACGTTTTCCTATATAAAGGTTTTGAAACATTTTGATGTTTTCTAATGTTTCGGCTGTATGAAAAATAAACACGTACTTTACGCTAAAAAAATTCAGCAAAAATATTATAACTTTAAGTCGTTTATCTATATTACGCTAATTATTTGCGTGGAAAATGATCAATTCCGGCAAAATGTTAAATCATTTTGGACGAATAATTCCCTCGATGCTAAATCAATATATTTTAAACCTTATAATATGATCGCCTTCATCACTTTACCTTTCGATTGTAAGACTCCATTCTCGTTCTTAGAATCTTTGCGAAAGTATATCCTCATATCGGTCGGTATATCCTTCATGCCTGGGGGTTTGTATGTCCATGCCCGATCGGTTAGCAATCTGCCAGTTATTTCATCATAGATCAGTTTTTCTTGTGTCCAGTATCCGAGACCCATTACAAAAGCGCCTTCTATCTGTGAAATAATAATAATCTCAATATTAATCTCAACTTTTGTTGGATTGTGTAAACTTTTCACAATATTATGTCATACGATGACGTTTGTTTAGATTGACAACTTTACTTGAGAATACTCATTCATTCTGTTCTTGCACTTTCTGAATATATCATTTGAGTTCCTATCCATCCTTTATTTTCACCCTAAAACTCATCAACTTTTAAATCTATTATTATTTCTAATTTTGGTCTCAGTTTTCTTAGGTTATTATAGTTAAAATGTAAATCTACCTGTGTAACATCTATTAATGGACTGAGACTACGTCCAACGTCTTCTAGTAGATCCATTCGTCTAACTTCATGTTTTCCTGTCAGAACATCAATTTCTACCTCTAAAATACAAACTGCGTAAACTGGGTAAGGTTTGACATCATCTTTTAAAGCAGAATACATATAAGATGCTTGTAAATCTATTTCTTCGTTAAATGCCTCTGTAATTAATTCTTCCCAAGTAAAGTTTCCTTTTTCTTTAATGGGTGCCAATCTTTCAAGGAGAATTTCACATGCTTTTATAGTCGCATACGAAACGCATTCACTTCCAATGCTAGCCCCTGTTGTCATCGTATTGGGTGAAGTATGGCTTGTTGAAGGTTTTACACTAACTTTCTCCAATGGTATGCCAAGCGTATAAGCGCATACTTGAGCCACTTTTGTATTAAGACCTTGACCCATTTCTATGCCCCCATGCATGATGACTACACTTCCATCACCATGATATATCGATACTATTGAATTGTAGTTGCCGAAGTGAGCTACGTCGTATTTCATGGGCATGACTTTAATAGCTCTTTTACGCCAACGATTATTTTGGTTGTAAAGGTTAATTTCTTTAACTCTATTGTCATAATCAGCATCACTCTTTAACTGCGTTGTCATGTCTATTATTGGATAGTGTTGGTTCATGTTCACCATTCGTACTTCAGAAGGGTCTTGTCCTATTTCATATGCAATTTTTTCCATAATATTTTCTATCATTGCTACGCCTTCTGTAGACCCTGAAACAATTATTAATTATTTATTCAGTAATATAAAATGATTTTATTGTTACTATTACCATCAAATGACTAATTTTATTTTACCTGGAGCTCTGCACCAAGTATTTGACGGTTTATCAGTTAGCACAGTATTCGCTTCTATTCCCCATCTTTGAGTGTCGTAACAATTGGAGAAGTGATTTAGTGTTAATGGTACAATACCTTCATTAATGGAGTGACCGTTATCTTGATAAAATGTATTTTTTAGATATTGTATAATTCCTTTTTCATCAACACCTGCCTGTGATAAATCAAACTTCATCAAAACAAACTTAATGTATTATCAAATTAAAACAATAACCGACTTCGATTTTAACCGTTGCATGTTAGTATTTCCTTATTCTTTCATGTATTTTATGTATGCTAACAATATGATAAATTTTGAAAGATCCATAAAAATATACAAATATATGTGTTTATATACCTCAAAAATACTCATTGTTGGTAATCGCTTTCCAATTACCCTCATATTAGTTTGCAATGACAATACAAGTCTACAGGCCTTTCTCTGTAGGGATGCTACTAGGGCAGCTGCGCAAGCGATTTGAGCTGAACGGGTGATTTTCCCTCCATAAGAACCGCCCACTTTACGAACAATTACATTTATGCTGCCAAATTAAATAATATCATTAATGTTAACCAGGACTTACCGAATGTTTCAGAACTAGACTATTTATTTTAATTCATGTATCCTAACATGCAAATCTGTAGGTAAACTATCATACAAGTAACAATATTTTAAATCAATAGAATACCTCTTACCCAGCCCATGTAGACAAAGTTATTAACTTTTATATTAATTAAAGAATTAAACGCTGTAAGCTAAAATATTAAATTACCTATTAACTGGAACATTTAAGCATTGAGCAATAGCTACATTAGTCAAATCTAACCACTGCGTCGCTACGTATATCTCCATTCCATCTTCTATAGGTTTTGCCACACATGTCTGTGGTTCTATATAATAATGATACTGGTCTGCAGTTCTGAATTCACCCTTCACCACATATTTAACATATTTTCCTTCATCAGTTGGCTTTATCGACTCGTTAAGTATCACTCTGGTATTCTTTTCAGAAGAATTCAATACATCATCAATAGTTAACAACGGTTTGTTTTTATTAATGAATGAGTAATTTATTTTAACCAATTTAGCAGCTTTATTGGCTGTAAATTCTCTCTTTGTGACTATAATAGCGGCTGGTTGTCCGTTAAATAAAACTGTTCCAGAGCATAATATTTCTTCATCAGCTGCCATAAATGGAACATTATTCGGTGTGAAAGTATTGTTTCCTGGTATGTCTTTAGCCGTGTAAAAGCCAACCACATCTTCAATTTTCTAAAAGAAATCAAAAGATTGAGTATATCTAAGTTATTATTCACGCTTATTCATAAATTAAAGCCACTTTTTGGGCTGAACAAACATGAAGTAACTCAAAAGACGCACTTTAAACTGTAAATACTTTTTAATTAATTTAACGATTACTTACAAATGCTTCTGTGGTATCGAAATCCTTGATAATACTTCCTGGAGTGATATCAGCAAGAACAAATGCAGCAAATACTTCATTAGTTAACTTAGGTAACGCATTCGTGTATACCGCTTCCCCACCACATTGCAGTAAACCTTCTAGTTTAGGTACCGGTTTATTTAACGGCCATACAGTTTTGTCAGTATCGTACTCCTGAGTTCCTCGAGAAACTTCTCTTTTGATCATTTCGCCACCAGAACGGTTCATAGGATTTATTTTGTCATCAGGGCATAAACTAAGTGTTGCCTGAAATGTGTTATTTGAATTCATAGATTTAGATTAGGAAGTTTTATATGATAAAATAACAATTAATAACTGCTAGATTGTCTATGATTTGATTAGCTCAAATGTGTTAAGTTGACCCTATCCGTGCAAAAGCAAATTCAAAATATTTATTTATTACTCAACTCTTTATTACACTAAACAAAATGCACAAGACACAATTACATACAAAAAAGAGATGAGATGTGTAAGAAACAGAGTTTTATTTATATTAATTGATATTACCTTGTAGAACAAACTTAGTGCCAACATTTTTCGATACTCAACAGAAGGCTCAATTGGCATAGTTTCAGGGTTAACTTCTTCTGATAAACTTTTCAAAGCCATTTGAAGCGTTTCATTTGTAAAAGGGTCTTTTCCAATCAGTGCATTTTCGGTTTTAAAAGCATGTATAAACGTAGGGGATATCCCTCCATACACTATTGTTATTTTCTCAAGTGTTTGAGAGTTGCGTTGAAATTTGAATAAAAATCCTGCATTTACGATTGCATGAGAACTCTGAGAACACGGCATTATCTGCAAACAAAAGAATAAAGAAGTAAATACTACAAATATTTTGCATTGATATAAAATTTTTAGCTTTATGCTATATTATTCTAAATTTTACTAAAAGATACATAATTTTAGAAATTTTAGAAAATTATTAGGTATTTTTAGTAACTCATTTGTTTATTTGTAATACATTGTATATTTTCTTTATTTTCACATATTCAGAATTAACTTATTAACTTACCTACTACTTTCCAAAAGAGTAACATTATGAGAGTAGAAAAGTCTAATATAATTTTGTCACATGACTCATATTATTATTTTGTTGTTATAACAAAATTTAAGACAATACGATCACTACTGATAACTTATTTCTCGTATTAGCGTATTTTTATATGTAGCGTTAAGTAGTAGTAGTATAAAATATGTCTTCTCTATATTCTAATTTAGTAGCCAAAAGGATTTCTATTTCGATTATTAATTCACATAAAAATCTTACCTTATAGCTCTTCAAGAAACAGCAATTAGATAACGGGGGTAGTAAAACGTTTAGTATAATCTTGTTATTCAAATTGACCTTTAAGAAATCCGGCAAAGACATGATTTTATATCTTCCTACGCCTTCAGCTGCGAATAATTAAAAAATAACCTTATATAAAGAAGCTAGGGATAATATATTCGAAATGAAGATTCATACTACCGATAGTTATCATCCCACCGGCAGTTTCAAGTAGAACGAGAATGTCAGATTGGAATTCATTATTTGTATGCTTTAAGGCTAAATTACCACCGATGGTGCCAATCTACAACAGTAAACAAATAAATTAACTCGTACAAGAATAACACGTTATAGGATCGCAACAAATCATTAATAAATAACTTTAGTATAATCTTGTGTTTGTTTTAACGCGAGTACTTTCCATTTTAAATAAAATACTTTTTAAAGGATTTTATTTAAAATAATAAATAACTTTGTCTAAGTATTTTACATCATAAATTTTTTTTTACAAAGTGTTGATTTTTTTATGCTAAAGCAGGCATCTAAAGCGAGTATTTCGAAAGTTAGACGTATCAATAAAGCTCATACAAAGCGAATTTGAACAAAAAAAACTATTTGAATTTGTCTCTTACGTTTCTTACTGGTAAATGAGCAACTAAATCCATATGTTCCCAAAATTGTTGAAGATAGGAAAATTCTTCATTTTCCTTTGAATACTTTTGGAAAATCTCCATCGCTTCGGTTAACGTTAGACCAGCGTGTAAAATTAGGTTCACATCCATTTCAAAACCTTTTAATTCGGTTACTCCAGAGATATCTATTAGATTTTTTGGATAGTTCTTAATAGGAAAAACGCCTAAAAATCATTATGTGTGAATAATAGTCTGTTATAGGAACTATTTCAACGATCTAAGCTTTGTGTTTAATAAGAATGCGTGACATTACGAACTGTTTCATTATTTGTTTTGCATTTATTTTACTGATAAAGGAACAATAATATTTTTTAACTTTTTTATTATTTTTTTCTTTCAGGACAAAATAACGTCTTTAAATATAAGGATATCAATTCTTAATTTCCATCTTAATTTCCACAATGTCTGAAGATAATTTCCTTCAAATTATTATGTAAATGCACAAACCTTGTCCTGTATTACCAGCTACTAATTTATATTCTCCATTCCCCATAGCATCAAAAACCTCATTCAAATTGGTAGCTCTATACCATTTAAATCCATCTCCATTTATTTCAATCCTTTCATTTTCAGAGTTATCAATAATACACCACGCATCTTCAATATCACTTTTCTTCAGTTCTTGTTTGTCTTTACACTTTTTATTACACATAACTTTATCAATGTCTTCTAAATCAATTATTTTTTGTTTAATAGTTTCATCAGCGTCAATCCCAAATGATTTAAAAGCATCAGCAATTGCTCTGTATCCAGTACATCTGCATATATTACTTCCGAACGAATTTTCAATTTCTGCTGAAGTTAGTTTTGAGTTCGACTCATATAAGCTACAAAGCAAAATCATGAAAAAGTCATAGATTAAAATAAATAAGAAAAATTAAAGTGTAAAATAGCAGCATGAAATTTGAGTACATCATCGGAATCGTAAATGAAGGATACTTTTTTAGAATTATAGATTTCAACGAACAACGAAGTGTCTGAAAACCGTCATTAATTTATCTTAATAATGTATTAAATTATGTTTCGAATAATTATATCAAGATCAAAAAAGACTTTTAAAACAGTTAAAAACCATGGGTTTATTAATTATTTACGACTTTGAAAATGTTTGCTGTAAATTATAACGAAATTTAATATATTAATGTAATTGTTACATGTATGGGTTCATGTTACCGTATTGAATAAATAAATTAAAAAAATATCGATCTAAATATGGATTCTATTACCTAAACATACTCATCACCCAGCCTGGTGAACAGAACCCGCACTGCGACCCATTCAAACCAGCAAGTCGTTTCTGAATATCATGGTATCCAATTAATCTATTTCCGATCCCTTTCGTCGTTCGTACTTCCCAGCCGTGACATGAAAACACTGATACTAGACACTGCAAACATGCATATAGATAATATAATTTAAAAAGTATTTTACAAACAAGCTTTTGTTTTAGAAAAATTGTTTATAATAAAGATAAGTATTGAATCCGAAGTACGAAATAACACACTGCCAAGTGAAATAACGGAAATTAAATCTATTTTAGAAATAAGGTCTCACAAGATTTAGTTACATATAGCGATCGGTACGAAGTAAATAAGACTTGAAGAAGGAGCCAACCTGTCGAGTTCATTCATAAAAATCAATTTCTTTATAATTTGTGAGAGTGATTACCGCCGACCAAGGATTGTAACACCAAAAAATCTTTGCTAGTCTTATGACGGAAAAAGCAAACTTGGGGTTTTATCAAAAGAAATGTAATAGTAGTCAATATGCCCCAAGCATGCTCATTAATCGGAAAACTGTACCTAACGTATATTCTCAAACAAGGCAAGAACAATGATTCCAAAATAATTTATCCCGAAATATGTTCGACTCCCACTGCAAATTTTGCATTAGAATGTAGTGGGTGCCCAGTCCATGAATTCAAGATTCTATTTATAACAAACTTACAGAGTTTACAGCGAAAGTTCTATTGTTATACGTGGGCGTTCTGACGGATACTATACAAGCTCCACAGGCGCCTTCTTTGCACATCACCTTGGTATCCCGAAAGTCTAAAACGGTTCGGATGTACTCGTTTAGGGTGTAATCAGGGGTATATTTGGCGTCAACTAGAAGTAATGTTAAAGGAAGATTAATTTCGACACATCATTCTAACTGTTAATATTCAAAGGAAAATGTGAATCAGGTGTGTATTGGGACATGGTTCAGATTTAAAATCCATTTCACTTTTTTTTCGTTTTAATTAAGTTTAAATAGTATTGAAGTCTATATGTCTTTCTCGGCTTTCGAGCAATCTGTGCACAAAATTTCATCTAAATCGATTCAGTGGTTTAGACGTGAAGAAGAGACGGGCGAGCGCACGTGCTCGAGCCCAACTTGCACTTGGGATTTTAAATTATTTTACTAAAAGAGAGCTTCATTATTATCATTGACCTATTTCACAAGAAGTAACGAACAATAATATTTTCTCATCATAATCTATTCTTAGAAGATATTCGAACTTAATTGAAATCGTGGGACGTTTTTGTACATGTTTATTTATTTATTGAAAACTTCACGTTTAAAGTATAACATTATCTATATGTGTAATGATTAGAGAGGGATTGTTCAAATATATTGTATCAGGTGTGCGTATGTGTGTGTGTGTATGTGGCTTGTTAGGTGACTTGTGTGTTTAATGTGTGTGCTTGCAGAACATGTTAACGCCCTCTATTATTTTTTACTTAAATTATCATTTAGTCTACTGAAATTGTAATTCTACAGTTTTAGTTGACTAAATTTCGGTGAATTTAACAATACTCAGTAAAAACTAATATGAAATTTTCTGTCCATCCTTTAGGTACAGCGGATTGCCTATAAATGAATATCAAACTATTTCAATTAATATTTACCGTTGTATTCGGTTCCATTTAACTTGAACACGATATGATCCATTATTTCATTGCTTTTATTAGCGACATCCATTTTGAAATCTAATAAAATATTTAATACATTAAGTTTTCAAACGAACAATTTGTTATTTCTTTAAATACGGTGAAAAATCCGAAAAAAGATATAATTTCCACTAGTCATCAAAAAATTGTAAAAAAATACCTTATTTGACAAAGAAACGAAAAAAAATTGACAAAAAATATATATTACAAAATTAATGAAGTTCAAAAACAATAATATTGAGTGTTCAAACGCAAAATGAATAATTACGCTTAATTTCATTCTTTTTTCAATTACGGTATGTGTAAAAATTACGAAAATTTTAAAATTTAATTAAAATAATGAATAGTTTGAGTAGTTGTTTCAATTCACACTATCTGTAATTTTCATTCAGGATAAAATTGTATGACTAAATACATTATTTTAATTTCAATAAAATTAGTTGAAAATACTATTGTTACTTACTGTTCTATGGAATACAGATACTAAACCTTGGATTTGTTGAGAGTTCACTATTTCCATAGATTTGCTTACGTTTATAGGCTGTTTACAAATTGAAGCTAATTGTAATAAATACAACGATTAACCAATCAAGTATTTTCTTTAGGGTTGAAAAAAAAAGTTTAATAATAATATAACATGCCACAAAATAACAAACATAATAAATATTTAATATTTATTAAGAAAATTGAATTGAGCAACTTGGTATTTAAGGAAAGTTTTGGCTACGAAAGGGCATTCCTCTCCGGCTAAAGTACAAAAAACTTTTTGATTTTTATTCTGAGCGAGTATTTGTGTCTCTTTATATTATAAACTTTTTATTTTAGTGAAATTTGACTTGAAAAAGCCTTAATCTTCGTGATATTTTTTATTACCATTCATATAAATTATCTTATGTTTTAATATGAAATGGAGAAAACGTTTGTTTGTTTGTCTACTCGGTAATCTACGAGACTCACGGATAGATTTGAAAAAAATTTAATTATGGTAGGCAGGTTCATTAGTGAGGCTATCTTTATATACACAACATCACGAACTAATCTAAAATATACAGTCATTTCGAGGTTGGTCTCAATATTTATATAGGACGTTTACGGGTTTACTACAAAAACAACTGTTCAACAACTGTCTTAAAAAACGTAACTGCAACAAGTTGTTTTGTGATAGTTTAGAAATAGACGCTGTTTAGACACTGTCTAAAGTAAAACACACGACAATTATTAGACAATGATTGAATAAACGGGTGTGAAAGTAATGTCTTAATAACTTTTTGTATGAAAACTGTTAGAATCTACCATATGGGTCTACAAGGCTTTGTATAATAAAAAGAAATACCTACAATTATTTGATAAATATAAACATACCTAAATAACAATCTAAACGCAAAAATCTTTTCAAGTACATCTGAAAGGCTTATAAAATTTTCATACAAGGAAGAGAGGAACATGAAATTCGCTAAAATGGTGATTATGTTATATATTGGTCATATCCTTGCAAATTCAATGTCGTAAATAAAAGCTATAAACCCGTTTCTGAGATTATATTAAGATAATATACCTTTTTATCCTTTTTCCGGGTTTAACATGCAGAAATATTGGGAGATATTAAAAGTGTATGAAATTTTGTATAGAAAGATAGAATGAAATGAAAGATAAACACATATATTTTGACTGACACCGTAAAAAATACACGAAAGAAAATATCAAGACTTACAAACAATCTCTTTCTATTTCATTAAATATTAAAAAAATTTGCATGCCATCAACCATGGCGAGACATGTGATACTCTGTAAGTAATGTAACCATCCACTTCATACCATGTTTCTGGCAAATAAAGATTTATTATTATTATTATTATTATTAAAAATGGGTACATATAAACACTAAGACTTCTGTTATTGTAGAGGCTGCAATAGTAATACTTCTGTTAACTGTTCTAATTGGAAACAATATTTGGTTATGAATCCTTTTATCGTGCAGGCGGGTCATTATAATTATAATATAGCTGATCATAATTACTCGCGATGTTAGAGTGACGTGTACTATGCCGATTTAGTTTTTATTTCACCTCCCGTTCTATTATGGCGGTCAATCTCAACTATGACAAGCTAGCTGTACGGGTAATAATAGAGTCCGCAAATATATGCACTCTTATTTCTTATGGGACGAACGTCTGACATACTTAGAAAGACATCAAAGTCAAGATCTTTATATATTTCCTGAAACTATTTTTTACTAATTATTATTTTATTATAGTTTCATAATTTTTATTATAATGAGTCTACCTTAATCTTAAAACTTGACTGACTTGTTGACTGTCTTGTTAGTGGTTGCATCTTTGACTAAATATCGAGGAGTCTCGGGTTCTAACTTCGGGTGGAACCAAAAAAAATGTTATTGGGATTTTTATGACAAAGAAATCTCAGTAACAGCCCTTAATCTGGATGTTATGTTGGCGGCGTTGGAATA
This sequence comes from Phoebis sennae, assembly GCA_001586405.1. NCBI lineage: Eukaryota > Metazoa > Arthropoda > Insecta > Lepidoptera > Pieridae > Phoebis > Phoebis sennae. The sequence goes on along the minus strand of LQNK01000307.1, from coordinate 430,976 downwards.
CCCCCGTGCCCAGGAGAGCACGAAAAACCATCGGTCCTGCGCCAGATCTCTCTGGTTGTGTCGATCTGCCCTCTCATCGGATTATGGGAGTAAAGGAAGGCTTACGTCCACCAAGAAACAGATTTTATTCAGAAGGAATTGTTGGTAGGTTGGTATTGAGAACCCTGCGAAATTATTTTAATATCCTAGTTAAACATTGCGCTTCGATTCATGAATGAATAAAATTGCTTCATTGCCATATCGAATTATCGAATTCACATAGTAATGAGACGATTATGTAGATTATGATGACTATAGTTAGACCTAATTTGCTTGTAAAAGGCTGGTAGTGAAACGAAGGTACGGTGCATCAGAAAACACGTATACTTAATTGAATTTTGCGCCTGCTACAACTACTGCCGTCCCAACACAAATAAAGGTACAGAAAGCAACTATGTTGATAATATTTTTTTTATATTATAACAATCTTGTTTTTTCTATTCCGTGATAACAATAATAATAAATATTCCTTGACATTTTACACAACGCCAACTAGTCCCAAACTAAGCAAAGCGTGTATAGTACACTAATTACAAAACTAGATAATTGATAGCTAACCTAACCTAACCTAAACAAACTTTTTTTGTAAATACATATTAAACTATAGATAAATTTAAACCCAGATAGTAGAAAATTACATTGTTCATCACATCATAATTTTCTACTCGTGGGGATCGAACCCACACCCTCCGGCGCACTAGACCATTTCTGTATCCACTGCGCCCATTGGGTCGTGGAGCTATCCATACATTGGACTTCCTATTATATTCCATTGCGATAAAGATTTAATTATATCGTTATATTGTGATCCATAAAAAGGTCCCAATTGATGAATTACGCCAAGATTTGTATTTCACGTTGTAAAAATGTTTATTTTGATCATTAAAAGCTGGAAGTCGAGAAAGTATATTTAAGCAAATTTCAATGGAACAGCGGATGAAATAAAAAATAATTTATTCTTACAACTCCCGCAACGGAATGAGATGGGAGTTTAATTCACTTTATCATCATTTCGCGCTAAGTCTTGAAGTATTGTCTCTTTAAACAAATTTACTTATGTATATATTCTACACTAAGAGGAAAGATTTGGTTTTGTGTTCGTTTGTTTGAATTGGATTGCTCTGAAACTACTGGACCGATTAGAAAAATTAATTTCAGGCATTGAACATAGGCTATATTATACTACGGGAGCGAAGCCGCGAGAAACAGCTAGTAATAATATAAAGCTAAAAAGTTTTTTTGTTTTGTTTGAACGCGCTAATCTCAGAAACTACTTGTTCGATTTGAATAGGTCTTTTGTGTTAGATAGACCATTACTCGAGAAAGATTATAGGCTTTATAACATTAATCCACGGGAACGAAGCTACGTGTATAAGCTAGTTTATATCATAAGTGAAATAAATTTTAATATGTGGTCTGTAATCCCATCCCATTCCTCTCCCTTCCTGACCTATTCCTCTGCTAAAATCCTACTTTAATGCTTTCCTTATTCTCTTCCCTTCTTTCAAACCTACAAGGCATCTGCGACACTTTGATGTTGCAGATGTTCATGGGCTGCGGTCAGTCACTTAACATCAGGTGGACCGCATGGCGCGCTTGCCTGCTACAACATAATATAAAAAGGTTGGATTTTTTTGTGTGAATGTAACTATTTCTAAACAAAAATTATTCAAAACTTGGATTAACAGAATAATTGTAATTCTAAACCATGTAAATATCGCAATCGAAAATCATAATACATAAATATCCAAAGAGTTTTACTGTACGTCCTAAAATAGAGGGAAACGTAATGACTTGCATCATATGTATGTCCTAAACAAAAATAGAGGCTCGCGGCACATTGTTACATGATTGCAGCACACAATGCTCTTGCGGAACTAATCATACTGTGAGATATATATCGCTTGTTGTATATATTACTGCTGCTTAAACTTTGGACTTCGCGATTTTATAAAGTACCAAAATTATTTGAGGGAAAACAATACTTTTTAAAGAATTTTAAGGGCGGCACAGTCACCTGTGACCACGCTCTTATTAACTCGCCCAGCGTGAATTTAAGATATGCAACATAGTGTAACAATTTTGTTGATTGTATAATATACCAGGCCCCCTATTCACAAATGTGATTCAGATCGGAAAGTCCCTAAAAACGGAACGAATTCATAGAAATTTTGACAGAAACTTTTGACAGAGATTTTCGGGGCTTTCCGATCGGAAACGGATTTGTGAATAGGGGGCCTGATAAGATCATTTGGAAATATTACATGTAATTTACAATTAACATAATATGTTCTATATCTGCGATAATCTTGTTACCTGAATTTAATAACATATATCATGAAAATGTTCTATATAACTTACGCAGGTATTTAAAAACTTCCCTATTTTCCAATTCACTGGTACACGAAATACCTTTTTAAAGTTTAGGCTCCACAATTATATTATGTTGTAGTAATGTGAATAAATTGAAGGCCAAACTTAACGTGAATAGTTTTATTCATCGCGAGTATTCTAATAATAGTGAATCAGTGTGGCTCGGTTAAAAGTGTATTTGAAATGTACTGTAAGTTTATATAAGTCGTTTATTTTAGTATTAATTGTTAGGAAATAGATCCATTTTTGTTACGTACGCCTACGTCTACGTAGGTGAATCCACATTTACCTGACTATATAAATAAATAAATAAATAAATATTGTGTCATCTTGTCCCAAACTAAGCAAAGCTTGTACTATGAACTCATAGACATACTTAAACATCCTTTTTTTGTAAATACATACATACTAAAGATAAATTAAAAACCAGATAGTAGAAATTTACAATGTATGTTTATATTATGTATGTTTAAAATTTTGTCCGACTATAGATTGAGCATCGTTTATCCGATCTTGATTTAATTTCATAGGCGAATAGTTTATTTTGAGTGGGGTGTAATAGCCGATTTTCATATGAATAAATCCGAGTGTGGTATTAAATGCTCTTGATTTACGGCCGTTTTCAATAATGTATCAAAGATTATGTATGGATTGTAATCTCAGATTAAGTGACATTTGATTGTCAAAAGTCATAACAAAGGCTATCCGTCGACAGCGCATTGAAATCAAAGTAAGTGCAAATAAATAGATTTGCCTGACTTTAGTAAGCAAAACAAGGGATAGATAGAATATTGAGAACGGCCATTATACATTACAACGCGATGTCTATCTCGGTACGAGTCACTAGTATTTATGTTTCTTTAATTTTACACCTTCTAGTACACCTTGAATTACTGCAAATATACAAGTTCCTGATAATCGGTGTCCACGCCGTCCACGTGAGCCAATCACCGGGTAAATTCAGTCTCAGTTCTATCGTGGATGCTGCTATACCATCCTTACATCCGATAGTCGCTGCGGGCTCTGACAGATGTAAGTTTTAAAGGTTTTCCTATATAAATAATAATTAGCCATAACATGATATGATTTATATTTACTAATAATATACTACTTTCTAACTTTAGATTTCATATCGGGCTCTATAGATTAATGAAAAGTATCCTATCACCTAGTCTAGTAATTACGGCATGATTGATACAGAAACATCCAAACTTTCATATTTATAGGACTAGCTCTCCGCAGGCGGCTTCGCATTAATTTCGGATAAATAATATTCTTATTATCAATCCGAAATTGCCTATTACGTAACTCGGATAAAAGCCTAACTGCATACTAAATTTCAAAATCCGTTTGGTAGTTGCGGCGTAATTAACACACAAACATCCAAACTTTCACATGTTTCATAGTAGTAGAATACTTGGTTTTCATGATTGTTTACATACATTTTGCTACACAGATTGAGTTGCTAAGGCCTTCGACCTTCACACAACGTACTTAAGAGAACCTTCAAGTATTAACCGATCTGTGGTTTTTCTTCGAACAATCGTTTGAGGCTATTAAGATAATAAGTTATAAATAACTAAACACTGTGTTGGGAAATTTGATGTGAGAAACTTTACATAATTCGTGTATAAATAAATAAATAATTTAGACTTGGTGGAGATAATATTAGAACACATAAATCTAAACTGTTTGAAATACTTTATTATTACACAAAAAATACAATTTAATCCTCCTACTAATACTGCGAAAGTTTGTGATGATGTATGTATGTTCCTTACTCTTTTACACAAAAATTGCTGAACTAATTTTGGTGAAACTTGGTTAGTATATAGATAAGGGTTTAGAATAACACATAGCCTACTCTTAACCCTGGAGTATCCACGGGATCATTGGTTACGGTCAAACCGCCGGACGCGGCTAGTAATTATTATAAATGCAAAAGTAACTCTGTCTGTCTATCTCTTCTTCACACCTAAACCACTGAACGGATTTGGATGACGTTTTGTACAGAGATTGTTTGAAGCCCGAGCCCTGAAGGACATAGAAGAATTTATCCCGGAATCCCCATGGGAATGAAAGATATATGCGGGTGAAACCGCGGGACATTGCTAGTATTTCAATAAAATAATTAAGTACACGTTATCAGCTTATGAACAAGATTTATGATTTGATTGAATTTTTATTCCAAGAAATAATTATAATTTTTTTTAATTCTTGGAAATAAATAATAGTGTAAAAGAAATAAATGTTTTTGAATTTTTTGAATTACTAGAAATAAGGGGAATGGGATGAAAAAATCTTAAATAAACTAAATTTGTTATATCTTATTAGTTCGGATAGAGGCTTAGTTCAAAAGCTGGCAAATCGGTGTTACCAAAATTAACATTATAAATATTAAGTATTGAAGATGTATTGAATTTGATAAAATTAATTATCAGGTAGAATTTTCTATAATGGTTATTACATAAAGTTAACAAATATATAGTGTAAAAAAGTCCTCAATTTATTCTAAAAATTCATTTCCAAGAAGTCACATTACAATCTAAGTATTCTAAATACTTGCCAGAGCATTGTCTCCACAAACTTAAATAAAGTTTATACAATTATATCTCCATGGGGAATATATTTATGGCCAGCTCGAAATGAACACCAGATATCAAATATCCGTCGCACGGTACAAGAATTTTGACGAGAGTCAGACGTGCCTTCATTTTACATAAATACGACGAGCCTTACTTCCAGGAATACGTTATACAATCGAAAATGTTCTTTCCCAACGTTTATCCTAGGTTTAAAGCTTATAGAACATGTAAGATTTTCATATGTGTACAAAAAGAAGTGCCTTATGATATTGAAATTTAAAAATTAGATTTCGGTCAGGTTGTATTTTTTTGATACTATTACGGATTATTATTATCTATTATCTCTTTATTTTTACGACGTTTTTTCCATAATAAGTGCATATATGGTATCAAATGGTTATATGGCATACTAGCTATTCCCTGTGGTTTCTCCCGCGTTGCCGAGCGATTTCCTGGGTAAAAGCTCTGTCTTTTCTCGGGTTTCAAACAATCTCTGTATAATATTTCATCCACAATGATACAGTGATTTAGGCGTGAAGAAGAGACACGCATACAGACAGACGGAGTTAAAAGTAAAGCTTATCTCACCTTACAGTTATACTTTCTTTAAATGCCTACAAATATAACATGGTATAACAATACGATATTCAACATTGCAGGTGAAACACTAAAAAGTTTCCTCGGCCTGACCTACGAGCAGATGCAAGCGAAGAACCTGACAATCTTCAGCGAGAAACTAAACCTAGATCTCATCACCAAGAATGGTAACACCAAGTACAATTTCACGAGCCGGTTGAAGCGGATGATGAAGTCCAGTTCCATCACCATCTTGATTCATGGATACTTGGAGAGTTCAGATGGCCTGATGGTGCAAGCGATTGCTCCGGAGTTGCTGAAGATATCGAATATGAAGGTTTTCGCGTTAGATGGACGGGATGTGATAAGCTTGGAGTACTTCAGATCGTCGACGTATGTCCGCTTTGTCGGCGAGAAATTGGGCAGCTTACTGAGTGATGTTATAAGGCGTGAGTATTAAGGGAAATGAGATTCGATCAAAAGTCCTAAACTTTTGTTGTCCATAGTGGCTTTTTTTGACAAATGTTGAATATGTAACTTATGTATGCATAGTTTGTATCGCTTATGAGCTAGTCAAATAGGGCATGCTATAAGGCCATAAAGCCGCCATTTTTATGTATAGTTTTAAATTTTTATTTCTATTATAATTAAATACTACTGGTGCATAAAAAAAATAAATTTGTTCATTCTTGCTAAGTTTTCAAAGGGGATGTAACATATGACTTTTTGGTTATATCTCGAATAGCATAGCTGAGACATCTCTTTTTGTCTCAACTAATAATTGTTAAGTTACTTAATATGTATATTTTTTTTTTGTTTGGTGGAACAATAATATTTTATTTTATTTATTCATTTAACGCACTAACCACTGAACCAACGAGGCGATCAATTCTTCTCTTGTGTTTCAGATGGCCAAAGTCCTTCTCAAATAAGCCTCATAGGACATTCGCTCGGCGCGCACATAGCCGGGGTAGCCGGACAGAAGGTCCAAACCGACACAGGACAACGTATTGGCAGGATCACTGGCCTCGACCCAGCGGGACCTTGCTTCAGTAACGTCAGCTTGGACAGCCGACTGGACGCCAATGATGCAGATTATGTCGATGTCATTCATACTAACGCTGGCATGCTTGGGTTGAAAGAGCCTGTTGGTAACTATTGTTTTGTACGCGAATATTATATCTGTAAGCCGTCTACATTGGCATCGTATGCATCGGATTTCAATTCCACTGACCCGTATCGTACAGACCGCATTTTAACCGACTTTCACAAAAAAGGACGAGGGTCTTAATTCTTTGAATAGATTTGAAGAAAATTAAATAAAGGATATTTTCTACTTTTCACGGGCAACTGAGTTATGGAATATCTATTAGTATTTCAAAAAATGACATATTTATTCGATACTAGCTGTGCCCCTCTGTTTTTATCCGTATATATAGCCCGTTCCCGTAAGATTTTCGGGATTAAAAGTATCCTATATCCTTTTCCTGTTCCTAAGCTATCTCTCTAAGGAATTACGACTATCTTTTTTGCCGAATCGGTCCAGTAGATCTCGACTTATAAGTGTTGTAACAAAACCATCTCGTTTTATATATAAAAATGGGAAATACTCCCGTTAAAATAAACACAAGCTAATACTACCTTTATTATACAGGACATAAGGACTTTTATCCAAACAACGGCATGTCGCAGCCGGGTTGTATACTGTCAACCTGCGACCACAGCCGGGCATGGGAATTGTATGCTGAATCTATCAATGCCCCTCAACAGTTTCCAGGTAACTCTCAGGAGACTTTCCAATTCTAGATACTATACTTTTCTTATATTGACTACCGAGTTATGTTAGAAGTATTATCTCATACGTTTAGAGAGAAACATATGTTTTTATATACAACATATTAGTACAGGATCCTTGGTAAACGGTTCATCGCTTATTACTAATAAGCTGATTTTTCGTGAGTAGCTTCCTTTTGTCTAGACGCCCTACATTTTTTCTTGCAGTAATATTTGTAAATGGTAGCTTAATAGGGTAGTAAAATATTTTGATTTGATGAAATAAAAAAAAATATATTACTAACCGAATTTAGACCGAAATTAGTAAAAAAATATTACTTACCCCACAAGGTTTACAATACCTGTTCTAAATATTATTAATATAGTAAAATTAGAAGATATTTGTTTCATTACATTAGTATGATGAAGTAGGAGCATAAATTATATTTTAGTTCTGTAGTTATCGTGTTAATACTAAACACAATAAAAAAATCATCACACTTTTAAATAACTACGTTTGAATATAAAGCATAAAATATACTTTCAGCAAGAAAATGCGAAAACTGGACTCTATTTCAAAGTGGAAGGTGCACGAAGAACGAAGTATCATACCTAGGTTTCAACTCTGTGAGTGGTAGTTCTGGTGTATACTATCTTAGTACTGGTTCTGTGGCACCATTCGGTCTGGGCGCAGCTGGCAGTGGTTGAAATAAATAATTATACAATATATTCCATAAAAAGAAAACACCTGTGTTTTTGTGTGCATATTTGTAAAACCCTGTGTCACGATCTTCCATCAATGAAATGTGCATTTTATATTTAATTTACTGTTCATTTATTTTCCTTTTGTATGTCATGCATCTGATTAGATCAGTGATTGATCTCTTCAACGTATACGTTAATCTCGGTGTAAAAATGGTGTTATTACTTCAATGTCATTCTGTGTTTATTAATAATAACGGGGCACAGCTAGTTTAACTATAAAATTGAGGATAGATACACGTCGGAAGTTAAATTGGGATTTGAGATAAGCATTTATTCATTAAGTTTGAAATACTTCAACACAATTGCCGTATTTCTTTGAGATCTTAACGAACATAGCACATACATTATACAACGTACTTTCGTACGCTTATTCCCCTAATAGGTTGAAAAAATCTTGTTTTTAACTCCCCTGAATATTTTCAAACTCAAAACAATTTCAACAAGAATCGTTCAACGTCGTAAATATTTCGTAAATCAACCAATTTTAAGAAGAAATTTTGCAAGAAAGTTAATACTCATTTTCCTTTTTATTTCCTTTGAACGAGTGGTATCGGTGTCGTAAAGTTGGCAAACTTTATCGCAATACTTTCAGAATTCTGGAAAGTTCTTTTATTTGTAGGTATGGTGAAGGCGTACAAAATCGTGTACGCAAATGATTCCAGGGAACTTCTGAATATACAAATAAGTGACATTTTAGGAAAACTGACACAATTTTAAAGTATTTTTCAGTTTGACAGAGTAGCTACATAACGTTGATCACCTATCTACTTCTAAAGAACCATCGATCAGCGAAACGGATCCTTTTTATCTGGCCCCATACCTCAATTTTTAATAAGGAGTAATAGTTCTAGAAATATAATAGATTTTTATAATTTTGTTGAATATCTTTCAAAATTTCTGGAACAATATCACTGGGAAGCGTTCAATGTCGTAAATATTTTGAAAATCAACTTATTTCGAGACGAAACTTCACTAGAAAAGTTAAGACTCGTTTTCCTCTTTTATTTTTCAACGAGTGGTATCGATGTCGCAAAGTTGGTAAGCTTTATCGAATACTTTTAGAATCCTGGAAAGTTCTTTTATTTGTTCACGTGGTAAACGCGCACAATATCTTGTCCGAAAATTATTTCAAAGAAATTAACAAATATTCATTATTATTGAACAAATATATCAAGATAAATATACAATTTAGTACGTACAAGGACATACTATGCACATTCTAGACATCATCTTTTCGTACATATTTTCACTCTTCAAATAACATGTATATGCAGAATTAATTTTAATCTTTCGAAATAAATAATAACATTTACGAAATATTAAACGAAAAAGTGTTGTAATTAGTATTTTATATTCTTAATGGGTGATATTTATTGGGATAAAGATGTTTATCGTATCGTCGATATGTATTGTAATGTATTGCATTATAAATGTTTCCATACACAAAATAAAGGTTATTTCTTATAATGGGAAGCATGAACACACACTCTCTTTCAAGGGCATAATTCTTAATTCCCAGTATGTATAGAACTCGTGACAGCCCTGAGCCTTGCAAGCGTCAAAAATCGTGCAACCACTGTATGATTTTAACACTGTGGTCCTATCTCAATTCCTACAAGTAACATGATTAGCTACGCTGTACTACCTACGTCAGTACAATAAATTTTGATAAAATATACCCTTAATCTAGTTGGTCTCAACGTCATAAGTTTATATTTTTATAAGGACGGTGTTTAAGATGTTAAAATTAATAGCACCAAAGAAATTTCTGTGTCGTTATCCACTCAGTTTAGGAGCCACATGTGGAGGAATTGTATTAATTGTTAGTAAATTCTATATTTCCTACCTAAACTTAGTATTTTAGTTTTTAGTTTGTGTTTAGTTCAAGGCGCAAGTATTTGATCTGATTCCATGTCTACACTAATATTATAAAGAGGAAAACTTTGTTTACATTTTGTTTGTTTGTAATGAATAGGCTCAAAAACTGTTGAACCGATTATAAAAATTCTTTCACCATTCGAAAGTTATATTTTCCACGATTAACATAGGCTATTCTTTGTACAATAAATATTTGGATGAAATTTTGTACGGAGATTCTTTGGAACCCCAGGAATGAAATAGGATAGTTTTTATTCTAATAATCCTACGGAAACGGGATATATAAGCGGGTAAAACCGCTGAGCTCAGCTAGTACATAATAAGTATATTCTTGCACCATATCTTGTGTCTAAAAATTCTATCAAATAAAGTAATTTCTCTTTCAACTCATTATTTAATAATAGCCTAATTTATAATTGAAACCTCAGAGCATCTGTGTTTATTTACTTTTCATTTCTTACAATAATATTGTCCTTAATGTACTTGAGATAGAATAACTTTTATATTAATTCGCCCGGAGTTCTGTTACACAAACTTTATCAAGTCTCGAGGCCTATAATAGACATTTAAAACTTGCGTCGATGTCCCGTAATTTGCAACAAATAGACAAAAATTTGTTTAATCCGAGTTCTTTGTTAGGCTTTTTTTTCACTTATTCTCATGTTTCAAGTACTTCACTTATTTCAAGCCTTTCTTAGAGTCTTCGGCCAATCGAATGTAATAGAAATGTACTGTGATTGTAGACATAATTTAACATAGACCCTCTATTAGCTTATAACAGTATAATATAATGGAGACACCTTGTCCCTTGTAGTATGTCATAATCAACACCCAATTTCAGTGTGTAACAGCATCCTGTGGCCTTGCGTTGTTCGTCCAAGTGATGACTATTAAGGACTGTGATGTATGTTCCCGGTTTGTCTGGAGGAACGCGTACAGTTTCAGCGTCACGGGTGTCGTGTACTGTGTGTTTATGTTGCTTATTCATGTGTGGTTCCTGTGGGGTGTAGATGAGGTAACTGTTTTATTGAGAGTAAAATTCATACCTTAATTAATCATTTGACTGGTCTTTTTGTTATGTAGTCTTGCAAACATAAAGCTAACTATTATTTTTTAAGTAATTAATGTCACGTCATTTACTACATTCGGTTTGTAATAACACTTAAAGCTAACAAAAAAGAGCTTCTGCTAAGATTTTGTGTATAAACACTTGAGAATTTTTAAATGTTTAAATTATAGTTGATAAAAATATATTAGAAGTGATTAATTAAAATTTGTGTTAAGTGGGACTTATTTTTCGCAACTGTCAAAATCCAACATCTTTACAGTTTGTATCGCTTTTTTACCTTTTAATTATACGTTGCTTTTAAACATTGTGTACGCCAGCACCATCATACCCTAAAATTTATAATTACAGCTTTTAACTTACGACAATCTGGAGAATCTGTAGGTGCTGTGCTGACGCAGGTTTATGGTCACGTCGCACAGTCGTATAGCGTTGCCCCCCAGTTGTTCCGTAACTCACGCCATCGACCCACGCAAAGTAGTTAATAAATATAATAATGTAGTACATTTTTGTGTAAATTAAAATAATTAAATATATTTTATTTGGCTGAACTCTTTATTTGATCTCCCTACACACCGCTACACTAAAAATCCTTTACAAGTTGTAAAATTCTCGCAACATGTGATGGCATTCAATAACTTCTGCTTATATTCCAGGAGAAATCATCAGTGGTATTATGTTGGGTGGTGATAACCGCGTTGTGGCTGTCACAGACCTTCGTTCTCCTCATTATTCTCATCTGCATGTACAGCTCTCAAGTGAACTTCGTTGCTTGGCTGCTGTCCTTCATCTTCGGGATTATTGCTATATGTTAGTTTCTTTATTCTCATTTAATTCTGTTAAGTTCCTTGTGTCTCATTGAAGCATGTGACTAATTGTACATAGGTTTCACTGATAATTTGTTTATTAAGATGCAACTTGTCTTATATATAAAAATGAATCGGAAAATATGTTGGTAAGCGCATAACTCAACAACGACTGGACCAATTTGAACAATTTTTTTTTTAATGTTCGTTGAAGTTCAAGCATGGTTTTTACGGCGAAAATCGAATTGCCGGGTCCACGCGAGCGGAGTCGCGGGCGGAAAGCTAGTATCTAAATAAAAATTTATCCATCTAGCCATCTGAGCCTTGAAAGACCATGTTATAGTTTCACATCTACATCGGGAATCAAACGTAGAACTTCTTATATGTAATGCGATTATCATTGAACGAATAAGGCGGTCTTCTTAAAATGTTAGGTATAAAAGTTTGTATAGGTATTAAGATATTTGCTGCTCTTACGTATCTACTGAACTGATTTGTATATGCAAAAAGTTCCTTTGTGTTTCGTTCTTACTTTTTGTCCCAGTAAACGTAAATAAGTCACCAACGGGAACGAGTATTTATAAATGCGAAATAAAACTTTCGGCTAGTGGGAGTCGAGTATCGCTTCGGCCCAAACTAGGTCAAATTCTGTTCCGTAAAGTTACAGTTCCCACACAAAACGAAGTACAATAGTTTGTAAACTGTTAAATAACTTTGTAAAACGTTGCTAATGTTCCTTTCGTTTCATTTATTTTTTCCTTATCTACATGTTTTAAGAAATTGTAATAATAGCAAATCAAAGCTATTTATGAACAGTCTGGAGATATTATAGTGCACAAGTGTGTGCGCAAACACAGGTGCACTCTCTATTATTTTACTAACATAATCCGATAGAACGGTAGACCGACTCGACTGAAGAGAGATCTGGTGCAGGAGCTTTGGCATTACGGCACGGGGGTGTTCCAACACCGCCAACTTCCAGACTCAGGGCTGCTATTAAGACTTTTATAGAATAATCTCGATAACATTTTATTTTTCAGGTATCCTATGGTATATTGTTCTCGTCGGATACGGATTTTGGTTAGAACTCAAGGAAAAACATAAAAATCCTGCTGTCAATATATCACCACATTAATTTTATATTGGCATATAAAATAACTGGATGTTATATGACTTTTTTATTTCTATTGATCGAGAAAAATGAAGACAAACATAAATAAATAATGTTTTGTGCGGGTCAATATTTTTCAAAAACAAAGTACATACAAAACAACATAGTAGTAATACGGACTCATACCTATATGATATGATATACTTGATAGACTGTTTTGTCACTTATGGTGGTAGTGGTGGAAATGCATTTTAGAAAATTTATAATAAGTCTTTTTCACTCTAATTCCACTTTATTTAATTTACTCAGGTAGACTACCTGATGATGATTTTTCGAAATGTGGAAATAGTGTGTACATGTGTACATTATAATTATATTAAAAATTGTACACAAATTGCATGATATTTTGATTCCATTCAATATTCATATATAAATAATGTATATATATTAATATATATAAATTTCGTGTCTCAGTATTTGTCTGCGGATTTCCAAACTACTTAACCGATTTTAACCAAATATGAAGAAAGATAATATTATTTCCTTATCCTCGATATCTTTTTTTATTTAGACTTGAACGTGGCAGTACATGGACCGTAACAGTGACATGAGTGATTAAGTTACATATACAAATTGCTAGCTTATAGTAAAACACATATATTAACAAAGCAATATAATAAATAGCATACAAATAATGTTTTCACGTATCATCGCCCGCACTCAATCCTTGTAACTGTTTGCGATGACTGTTCACCACTAGTATGAAATAAATTGTCACTGAAATTATTAAATACACTTTATAAGCAAAATACTGAAGATTAGGAATGCAATAAAACTGGTTCTTTAAGAGACAGGACTGACAGCTGGGGTACGTCAATACATTCAACTTGCTAACCCGTCTATTCAGATTTTTCATATTAAGAATCCTACGTTTTTGGACCGATTTAGTGTTCAAAATCTCTATTACATGGTATAAACAATTTTACTAACAATCTGTTTACGCTAAGGATTCATTTCCCTTAAATTAAAATTTTCCATTACTAATCTCTATAAAAAATATAGTATTATAGCCTGGGCTAATTGTATGTTCCAAAAGTTATGCTAGTTTAAAAATCATATTTTTACCTTTAACTTTAATTACCCCAGACCACAGATTAGATAAAAAAAGGCAGATGGAGTGTGCCGAAGACTCTAGTGACGCTAACTACACGTACGTACACGCACATCTGTGTGCGTGTTATGTTACCAGATATTGGTTGGATGAAAAAAAATGAATAAGCCAGAAAATATTTAGTTACATGTGAAAGGATTTTATTTTTGGGAACATACTTTTGTTTTTGGGAACAACTATTACAATATTATAATAACATAAGGTATATTTTTTTTAAAAAAGGTTACGAAGTCCTCGTGACATATTACGTATTGACATACGTTTGGTATTTGCTTTTCGGCGTCAATCGACGCACTCCATCTGCGTTTTATTTTCTAATCTGTGCTTCAGACCAACAATATCGCATCAGCCAGATATTTCCTTTAGAAACCTTACATCATTTATTATATATGTAATTGTTAAATATTTGAAAGGATGGAAACTGTCTAACGAATTGGTCCTGAGTCATGACTGTAATGTTAGATAATAGTTTTTTATGAATAAATAAAGAAATCAAACTCACGTATGTACCACAGCATGCCAAGTATGACAATGAACACGCGATTCCTCTGTTTCCTGGACGTGAACACCAGCGCGAGCAGCATCATCATCATCAACATGATCACCACGAAGATCACCGCGTACCATATCCAAAACGCACACAATGTTGTGTCATCCTGAAATGTCATTTTTAATTAAATGTTGCGCGTAGAAACACATTGCCTAAAATGATGTAGATGTTCATGGGCTGCGGTCAGTCACTTAACATCAGGTGAACCGCATGCTCCGATGACCTGCTATAGCACAAAAAGCTCCAAATCTTATTTAGCGATCATATATAGATAGCTAATGTTGATAAGTTCTTTTTTTATTAATTTACTAGCTGAGCTCCGTAGTTACCCGCGTATATATCCGGTTCACGTGGGATTTTCGGGATCTGAACTATGCAATGTCATTCCTAAAGGTATCAAAGAATCTGTACAAAATTTCATCCAAATCGGTCCTGTAGTTCCGAAGCCTATTCAAAACAAAGAAATAAGCCAATTTTTCCTGTATATTATATTCATATAATAAAGATGATTTCTAAAGTTACACTTGAGCAATGCATCACAGCATTTACCACACGATTGCAAAAGATCAACATACAATTTCTACAGTACAACTAGTAAGAAATCCCAGATTATTCTAAAAAGATTGGACTCTCACTCCCTTTATACTAAGAGATCATTCCCGTCTGCGTTATCACGTATTCCAACAACACATATTTTTAAATACCAATGCTTTCAATTGTTTTGAACATTTCAAAGGATTGATCTCTGAAAGGGCAAACAGCGTCGACGTAATACAAAGGTATTCATAGCGTGAAATGCGGATTTTTACACGTGGCGTGACTTCATTCAAAGCTATATAAAAGTGTAAAAAATCAGGTTGAAATAAGACTGAATATGTTGCAGCGCAAGTGTTTAGTTGAAAATCAAAATAGGAATAAAACATTGAAATTATCGTAGTAAAACATACGTTAATGATACATTTTTTTTGCCTTCTTAACTCCCAAGATACATTTCAAGGATTTGGTTTGTTAATCATTCATTTTAAATACATAATTAAGTATCACTATTCGATTCTATATATTTTTGTAAAGTTTGTGTTCATCGTACAAATTAATACTTACCTTAGTCAAACCCCAAAACAGAACGACGCTTGCTGAGAAATACAAGGCCACTAGTATCCAAATTGTGACCAAAAGGTAGCTCAGTGGAATGAAGAAGGAACACCCGTACGCCATTGGATGAACCTAGAAATTATAGTATCTCCTTATAGTATTAATAACCCTACAATATATAGAGACAGTATGGATGAATACCACTAAAAATTAGTTGTGTCGCTCACCTAAAATATTATCAAACATCTCACGTCTTCACATATTCTCACACACGCACACACATACAATATCATCAACATCTTCTTAATTTTAACTAAGATTAATGAAGAATCAGGAAGACTGTTGAAATAAAGAAAACACATTTATTCACTACATACAAAATAGACAATAAAAATTATACAGATATTATATAGAGATATTAAGAGAGAGAAAAATAAGAGCAAATAGAAAAATACAATAAAATAACAAACATAAAAATATTTGTCTGCAAGCAACAGTCGGAACTCAGCATTTGCTACAGTGCTAGGTACAAACAGCGCTGATTTAAAAAGTAGATAATAACTTTTTTAAATCTATACAAAGTTTACGCCTCTACCTATTTTCAATTTAACAAAATTTTGCACCGAATTTCGATGCAGCCAATGATGACCTGTGGCAGACGAATGAGCTGAGGGATTCATGCCCGGTTCCTATAAACGACAAAACGTCATAGTATAACACAAATGAATGGTTTTCATAACGGGCGGTTCGCCATTTAATGAACCAAAATCACGTTCATTATAGAAACGCTTTAGACTTACGCCTAGTAGGATATTGTACTGTCCGTACATGAAACGACTCGTTTTATTTTTATAGGAACTGGGCATCACAGATTAGAGAATAAAAGGCAGATGGAATGTTTCGAAGATTCGAGTAAAGCTAACTACACGTACGTACACGTGCATCTGTGTGAATGAAGTTTGAAAATCTCGAAGTTGTGTCTAACACTGTTAGACTAACAGCTAAGCTAAGCTTTTCGGCGTCACTCGAGTCTTCGACCGCACTCCATCTGCCTTTTATTGTCTAATCTGTGTATTATCATTAAATTATTAGATTTAAGTGTGACATCTTACTATGCCCAAAGCTGCAACAATCAAAGACCCCGTTCTTAAATCAATGCCGAAGAAACTGGTAACATTGGGTAAATCATCTAAGGCAGTCATTATTTTATATTTAATTTATATCTTAAATGTAATTTTAATAAACATGACATTAGCATATACATGACGTAAGTCATATAAGGACTTGTATAGAGTATAGATATTTTGTCGCTATGAATAGCCATTTTGATTTTTTATAAGATTGGTTAGGTTAGTTGATTAGAACTTGTCTATTACCCAAATACTGAACGATAATCAATTTTACGTAGCTCCTAGAAAATATATTTTTTGTTACTACCCAAGGAGCAAAATTGTCCTATAACTTAATCTTATATCTTTAAAAAGACATATAAACCTTCTATTAAGGTGTAGACTGTTACACCGGGTC
>LQNK01000307.1:382608-403705 GCA_001586405.1 Phoebis sennae | reverse complement strand
TAAAGAACTATTGGTAACATAGCAGAGCAAGATATTGTCTATGTACGACTCACAGGAGATATTAAACCACGACATTTTCTCGTCAAAATTATTCCCTTAAACTTCGCCACTGAAATACGTAGGGTATATCATATACATATATTTTACTGACCAATCATAATAAGGCTAAGCCAACCAACAAATGTAGTTACTTACCTTCTTAGTCATATAAAGTGATCTGTGTAATGAAACTCATAGAAAACTTTGGTAATATAATATTATGTATATCGCATAATATAGTGTGATAACTTCTCCGATGTAACAAGTTGTGAGGAAATGAGTGAGTTAATCCAAACGCCAGGAAATAAACAGGGCTATTTGTCTTACCAATCAAAACATTACCGTTCTTATTAATACTGATATCTGTATGATTAGTGAGTGAAGTAAGCATAAAAGGCAGGCGTAGTGTGACGAAGACTTGAATGACGCTAACTACTCGTACGTACACGTGCACATCTATGAAGAAAAAGAAGAAGAAAAGAAGAAAAACATTTAATCAAACACGATACACAAAACATGACAAATAGCAATTTTGACAAAAAAATAATAGTAACATAAAAAAAAATGAAATATGACAAGGTGTGTACCGTGTACCGATAAAGTTCGGGCTCAGCATATGTCGCGTTAGCCACGACGCTGATAATGACGTGTTATGTCAAACTAGGGGAACGTTTTTTGTATTTGCTTTTGAATTTTGTATTTGCTTTTCGGCGTCAATCGAGTCTTCGGCGCACTCCATGTATCTCTTATTATCTGTGATATCAATTATATGTACTATTTGCTCTTTCAGCGTAATTTACGTCAACGTTAATACATCAGATGCACTGTATCCCTACGACAATGACTTTGTGGACATCTACGTGAGACCAATGTCGATAATGCAGGAATATCTGGATTACGCATACCCCGTGCATGCTATATTCCAGTGGAGGTAAGTTGAGAGATTAATTTTGAAATTCATCTCAAAATTAATCTCTCAATCTAAGCACAGCTTGTGCTATGGATGACTAATAGATATATTTAATTACATACATAAGTACTATAGATAAATGAACACCCAGACAGTAGAAAAATACAATGTCCATCACAACACAATTTTAGACTCGTGGGGATCGAACCCACACCCTCCGTCTCATGAGACCATTGCTGTATCCACTACGTCATTCGTTATTCTTATGTGGCAAGTTTGCATTGTATCAAAGACTCTTTCTAGAAATGGCACTCCCCAAATCAAATATTTAATTGCTGCGGCAAATGATAAAATAGGTAAAATTGTTGTACACTTATTTAACAATAGCTGTTGCGCGCGCATACGCTCGCGTAGGATGATTTTATATAGCCTATGTTCATCAAGGAATATTATAGGATTTACCAAATCGGTCTAATTCAAAGCCTATTCAATTCAAACGAAACAAACATCTAATCTTTCCTCTTTACAATAGTAGTGTAATCTAATAACTTTTCTTCGTAGATTCGGTTTCCTGCTACGCTACGAGCGAGATAGAATCCTTCAAACATTCTACAGTCTCCCGTTCACATCTCGTGTATGGAGTTGTATGATTTCCGTAATGATCCTAAGCAGTATCGTCTTTTATATTCTAAGCTATTGGGAACAACGTATGAGGGGAGGAGAATGCAGCTATTGCTATGAACTGTTGCTCGCCTTTTCAGCTTTCTGTCAACACAGTAAGTACTTTTAATTATGAACTATTTTCGATACTTTACTCTTTTCGGGTGGCAACGGGCTAGGATACGTGTGTCGTTACCCCATTTTTACCCATGGGTGTCCTAAGAGGCGACAGAGGGTAATACTGCTGCATACAATCTTCAGCAATAAGAGAGTGGGCGCCCAGCTTAGCACGATTGGGCCAAGTTCGCACCGGTGAACTTATCACCCCGCAGAAGATCGACGTGAAGCAGTATTGCACTGTGTTTCATACGGTGAACGGGGGCCCGGAACCTATATTCCCATCCCATTCCTCTCCCATTCTGTTCTGCTCCTTTTCCAATTTTCTATCATTCATTCTCCACTTATCTCCTCCCCTTGCTTCATCTAAGTCATCTTCATTCAAAGCATCTGTGACAATGCTGTTGTAGATGTTCTTGGGCTGCTTTCAATCACTTAACATCAGGTGCACCGCATGCTCCGCTTGCCTGCTCTAGCATAAGAATAAAATATCTTTTCAGTATTACCCCTTCATGCTCACCTCTATTCTCGTCGGATAGCGTATCTCATCTTCATCCTATGTTCTTACGTGGTTCACTGCTTCTATACCTCCAACCTTCTGTCCCATCTGGTCAATGACATGGATAAAGTCATGGATTTGGAAGCTTTGGCAAGAAGTGATTATCAATTCGCTGTTATCAGGGGCATGCACGTAATAAAAAATAATCAACGGGTAAGTGAATTATTTAAAGAATCATTAGAGCAACGTTAAGTTTAACGTTAGTTCTCAATATTTTAAATATTTCAAGACACGAGTGATTTTGAGAAGAGAGTTTTATCTATATTAAACTCGGTAAATACTATTATTTACCAAGGACAATGTTTTTTTATAAATCCTTGTAATTTTAAGCACAAAATTGTTTTATAAAATGAACAATATCATTACATAAACTGTTCTTCTTTTTGGTTTTATTTATTTAAAAGTCTGCATCAAATCATGGAGTTACACAAATCAGACTACCCTCATTTCCTATTCACATACAAACAGACGAAAAACTATTTCAAAGAAACTACTTAGAAATGCACCTCGCAGACATAATTTATGAAACTTCCGCATCGGGGACGCTGTGAGAATCTGTTTTTGCTGTATCCGTTTCAATAATAGATAAATAGTATACTTGTAGAACCAGCAAAAGGTTTCAATTTTGTTTCGAACATTTGTTAAATCAATGATTTTTTTACCAATATAACGATTAAGTTCAGTCGAGTAAATTATTTTTTTATCATGCTCTAAATTTGTCGCTGCAAAGTGTGGGTTCGATTCTGTAAGTATATATTAAAAAAAAATTAAAATTAGTAACTGCTTGTGTTTTACGCGAGTTATTTCAATATTGAATAAAATACTTTTAAAGTATTTTATTCTTTCTTTAAAACAGATCTATTCAAAATTAAAAAATTATCAGCTATAAATTTTTCTTAATTTGTACCTACATTAAAAAGCGCAATCTATCGTAATGTAACCACTATGAAAACTAGATACTTAACTAATACACACTGAAAAATATTTATTTGTAAAGAGATTCATACATACAAGGAAATATAAAAAAAATATCATAATTTAAGTTTCAGATTCAAATCCCACTGGATAAAAACCTAAGCCTCGTGGAAGACAAATTGCGGACCATCAAAGTAATGAACGTTACAACTGCTTTGGAGGCGGTGAGGAATACCAAAACCGCTGTTTTGTCGGATTATACCTCTTTGTACTCGGTGATTAAACGATGTATGTTTACAAATTATAGAAATATCGAACATAAAAGTAATAACACATAAAAGTAGAATAAAAGAATTACCATCTCTACAACAAACAAACAAACAAACACAAATCGTAAAATCAGTCTAAAAAAACAAACATCTATTATTATTTCTCACAGCTGAAACGATTTGACTCATTTTAGTCTTGGAATATTTGTGGAAGTCCAGGGAAGGTTTATTAAACGGAGGAAGGGTTTGAAGAAATTTTGAATATAATAGTGAAAACCACATTTATATTTTTCCAAACAAATAGTTCGTGTCTTTAATATCTCACGTTCAAAAATATAGCTAGTATCACTACATAGTATAAAACAAAGTCGCTTTCTCTGTCCCTATGTCCCTTTGTATGCTTAAATCTTTAAAACTACGCAACGGATCTTAATGCCGTTTTTTCTTAAATAGATACGAGTGATTCAAGAGGAAGGTTTATATGTATGATAACATCCATTTAATTGTCGAGAAACACTGTTATTTTTGAGGTTTCTAATGTGATGTCGTTAATTATAAATTTTTTGCCGCTTACATTGCAAACGCAGTCTGAACCCTAAGAGACTTATGAAAATAATGTACCTACTTATTTTTATAAACAACGTTCACAAATTATATGTATCAGAATTGCAGACGTGCGATGTAGGTGCGGGTCGCTAGTGGGATATATTTTAAAAACACGCGCCAATTACTGATCCAATATAAAACATTTGCCTTTTCTTCAGCATTTGACACAGAAACCATATGCGACCTTCTCGAAGTAGATTTGTTTTCGACGGTGAAGAAATATTTCTTCACTTCCAAACAGTTTCCCTTCAAGGAGGAATTTAAGATTGGGTTAGTATATTATTAATTCATTATTAGTTATTTGTATGTTTCTACAAATTCATACTTGTATAAAAATAATATACTGAAGAGTTTGTATTATTTGTGTATGTATTTTATGTATCATTTGTCCGAACGCGGCAATCTCAAGATCTACTAGCCTGATTTAAAAAAGATAGACTATTAATGCCGTACCCCAAATAACGTTTATAAACAAGAGTCTACTTTTAATCCCGGAGTTGCCACGGGATCAGAAATAACGCGGGTGAAACCGCGGGGCGCGGCTCGTAATCTATACAATATTAACAACTGATTCTACAAACAGCGTTTTCTTATAAACTACTTACGGTGTGTGAACGAGAGGCCTTATAATTGAGTATTTTTTTCAGCATACTGCGTGCAACAGAAACGGGCTTAATCAATCGCCTCATAACTTTCAAGTCACAGCAGCCATTCTCCTGTAACGACCACGAGACAGCTAGCCTGGATTACACCATCGTACCTGTCGCTATATTGCTAGCCTCTTTTCTAATAACACCGATCATTTTATTAGCTGAGATTGTTTACTATAAGTGTTATGATGCAAAAGAAAAGCATCACCATTTAGCAAGCAAGATTATATACACTAAAAAGAGATTAAATAATTATTAAAAAATCATATGCAAAAGGAAAGCATCATCGTTTAGCAAGCAAGAGTATATTAAACAATTATATAATTCTAGTATCAAGTAAAAGTATTCTTTCTCCTGTAACGACCGCAAGATGATAATATGGTCTACACTTTTGTACCTGTCGCTATATTGCCTTTTTCTAATAACACCGATCATTTTGTTAGTTGATATTGTTTACATGATATCATGCAGACGAGACTGTCAACAAAAGCAAATCAATGCCATTCATGCTTATGTGAACGTAAAATTTGCGACAAGATAATACGGTATACGAACGGACAAACTGAAACTCCAAATTATGAAATTTGTACCAATTTGAGGATGTGATGATGGAATGTGAAAAGAATCAAAATAAAAGGAAATCACTGATTAGGTGATTTTCTTTAAGGTTAATTAGATTAGTTTCATATTACTTTATAAGTTACGATGGGGTTCACATATCCAAGATGATAAAAACCCCTTAAAAAATATAGTTTAAAAAACGGACAAATTGTTTGCTTCCTAAATTGAATGTAAAACCTTATAGCTAAGCTTCCATACATTAGTATCCTAAGCATGGGATTCATTATTTGTTTTACGCGCTTAATATAATTACGATATGTGGACGTGTTATCATGTCTATAATTTAATTTAATTTATCTGTTTAATCTACATTATCACATGCCCTTACAGGACTCGACCAATATGGCAGTGACTTAAAAATACTACTAAAAATATTTAAATAGTATAATCTTGTGTTTGTTTTAACGCTAGTACTTTCCATATTAAATAAAATACTTTTAAAAGGATTCAGTCACCCGTGACCACGCTCGCTGTAAAGTGCTCGAAACGTCGGGTTAAATAATAATGTAAAATAATGTATAATAAACCACGTTTAAAATCCTTCAAAAGTATTTTATTGAATATTTAAATAATTCACAATAACATGCAACATACAAAATTGCCAAGTCACTCAACGGACATTGGAAAATATCCGTTGTATCGTTGAAGCTGGATCGGAAGATATATTTAAAGATTTATTTACTACTCGACGTTTCAAACATTTAACAGAAAGCCACGCATTTTTTAACTTGACGTCGTAGAACACATAGATGATTTTCAGTCTGGTCATATTCGCTGTTTTTTTTAATAAAAGCTACATGAAATGCAATGAAAATTATAGTTTTATCAATTATCTACACTATTTTCAGCTCTTATCTTGGTCTTTACCCTCCGATAATGTCCCTCTCCTTCCCTTCATAAATTCTTTATCCCCTTTCCTCTCCTACAGCTGGCAAAATACCTACGAAATTCTTGGTGTGGAAGAATTTCATGGGTTACAGTGACTTATTATCCGAGGAATTGCATTACATTTTTCATGCCTCTTATATAAAAAAGGTTTCTGCCGATGGCTACTATGATCTAGACACACGGAACTAAATTCTTACTAATAATTAATATTCCACTCAACAACTTTTACAATATTAAAAGTCTGCTTCGTCATTCTATGCTATTTCATACATGTGGCAACTATATATTGCAAATCAAATTATCCCCAATTAACCTTCCTATTTACTGAAAATGATTAGTTGTCGTAACAAAACAACCACCAATCAAGTCTTTAAAAAGGTCCGACCTTCTGCTCCCATAATATCATTATTTACCCTAATGTTTAATTATTTAAACTGTGTCTTCATTATTTGCGCACAGACTATAATTATTCACGGCAGGTTGACCAGTACTGCGTGAAATTGTCGGCTGCATATGTATTTTCGACATTACAGCTCTGTGCTCTGCTTAGAAGTGAACTGTAACAGAGTTATTTTTAAATTACGGTAAGAGGACGGTTAATAAGATAATTTTGAATTGATTATCAAACTATTAAATTTTAACGTATTTGTAACTGATATTATATTGGGTTAACTAAGCCTCATGTTTTCAAACTATACTCATTCACTGTAAGCTATTTAACAGTATGCTACGGGATAGAAACTGCGCGGAATAGCTAGTTATTATAGTATGATAGTATATTACATTGGGCACAGTTTTCTTGGCTGATATGTCTCCTCATTTTTGCGACATTCTTTAATATTTCTTTCGTTATTATCGCTTTTTTGAATGCATGTTCATTTCTTTGGCCTGCCCTAAAGCCCAAACGTGTAGTTTAGATTTTGACAAGTGAGGTGTTTTTAGATTCGTTACAAATGTGGTAGTGACATAGTCGAGTAATAGAAAAAATCAAAATGGCGCTGGTAAATAAAATAGGAGGAAGAAGGATTATTTTTTTCCTAGATCACGTTGGGGTTTTAAGGATAACTGTTCATTAATTTTATTTATCTGATGATTTAATTTATTTCATCTACTTACGGCCGTTTTCAATATTCTATCTCTCCCTTCTTTTGCTTACTAAAGTCAGGCAAATCTATCTATTTTCACTTACTTTGATTTCAATGTGCTGTCGACAGATAGCCTTTGTATGACTTTTAACAATCAGATGTCTTTTATACTTAGATTACAATCTATCAATCTGAAACATTATTGAAAACGGCCGTTAGTTAATCCCTAGTTTCTTGACTGCAAGTGCGAAGGATTACATTTGTATTCATCATAAAACTGGTTTTTAGTGAGAATTCTTTAAAATAAATTGAAACAAATTCTTATCAGGAGTATTTTCTCAGCCTACAAATGAAGCTTAAACTAATAAATTCGTGACACAAATGAAAATGTTCACGTAAACCCTATTTCTATTTTATTTTTTATTATTTTTTTAAATGATTTATAATAAATATGATAATAATTACACCGTAGTAATAAAAAAACTTGGTCCAATATCGCGCTTACAATTTGTAAACTTTTAGTAATATTTATTAAATAATTACAGACCGATTACTATTATCCCGATTCTTGCTAAAGTGTATGAAAAAATCATGTATAGTAAGCTCAATACATTCTTAACTAAGTTCAACATAATAACATCAGAACAGAACGGTTTTAGAAAGGGTAAATCGACTGTACTCGCTACTCATGCATTAACAAAAACTGTCTTTGACAACATCGATAAAAGTAATAAAGTAACTGGTATCTTCTTCGACATGAGTTGTGCGTTTGACTGCGTTAATCATGACATTCTTCTACAAAAATGTTATTTGTACGGTATAAGAGGCCCCGCGTATGACTGGTTGAAATCATATCTTTCTCACCGAATGCAATGTGTAGAAATTTCCTATATCGATAAACAGTCGCAAAGAAATACGATAAGGTCTACATATACACACAATAAACAAGGTGTGCCCCAAGGTAGTATTCTTGGACCGCTTTTGTTTTTATTATATATAAATGACCTTCCCGGTGTCACTAAATATAAATGTACTCTTTTCGCAGACGACGTATCTATAATAATACCGAACAATAACTATAAAACCGACTATAAAAATGACATACTCTTGACAATTAATGATATTATAAAATGGATGAAACTAAACAACCTTACGCCTAACTTACACAAGACAAAATTAATGCAATTTTACAACTATCACAACACTAGACAAAAACTTGACATAATCTATGACGGGAAACAAATTGACGAAGTGACAGATACAATTTTCCTAGGAATAACACTCGACAGCCACCTTAACTGGAAAGCTCACACCGACACTGTGCGTCAGCGTATCAATAAATTCGTGTTTGCGCTTAGAAGGATAAAAAATGTTGTAGACGAAAAAACAGCAATTCTAGCTTATCACGGACACATCTCCTCCATTATGCGGTATGGTCTTATTTTGTGGGGGAACTCTACAGATATAAATAAAGTTTTTGTGGCCCAGAAAAGATGTGTAAGAGCAATTTGTGGAGTCGGACCCTTAGTAAGCTGCCGAGAACTTTTTAAAAAACATAATTTGCTGACTCTAACCTCATTATATATATATGAAATTGGGGTATTTGTCAAAAAACATCCAGACTTATTTCGTAAAATTAGCCAATGCACTCCTTACCCTTCAAGGGATCTCCACAAACTGCAATTACCTAAATGTAGAACAGCTTTGTACTCACGAAATTGTCATATGATGATTCCTAAAGTTTTTAACCGATTGCCACTCATAATCCGTCAACTACCACTTTCATTGTCCATAAATAAACTTAAAGTTTGGCTAGTACAACGCTGCTTTTATGACATTAATGAATTTTATGACTATAAATAATTAACATGACATTATATTGATAATAATTAATTTGATTCTTATAATAATTGTATAATCTCTTCATTAAATATTAAAAAAATTTGCATGCCATCAACCATGGCGAGACATGTGATACTCTGTAAGTAATGTAACCATCCACTCCATACCATGTTTCTGGCAAATAAAGATTTATTATTATTAATATTGAAGCTAAAGCGTCTCAATTCAACGAGTTCATATTATTCTAACGTGTACTAATGTGGAACGATTATTTTTATTCAACTAGCTATGCCACGCGGTTCCACCCGCGTATATCTGTTTTCCCCGATCCCGTGGGATTTGATCAAAATCCTTTCTTAGCGGATGCTTACGAGCTACGTGATAACTTCTGCATGCCAACCCGTTCAGCGGTTTGTACGTTGATAGATCTAAGATCACTATGTCAGTCAGTCTTTAAGTTTTATATTTTGCATACTTTACAGATGTCGCTGATCACGTTTAAAATAAACGGAAAGCAATATGAAGGTAACGTTTCAAACGATATACAACCTTTTAACTTATATTTAGAGTGATTTTCTCAAAATTATGTTTGCTGACTTCAAAAAAAGAGTGTTACTATAAATTCTAGTACTAGTGAATATTACTAATGTAATCCTTCTTTAGCTGATGGTAGGTATGGTCCAGAAGTAACGCTAAACGACTACATAAGAACTGTTGCGAACCTCAGTGGTACCAAGACAATGTGTCATGAAGGTGGTTGTGGGGCCTGCATCGTGAGTGTTCAAGCTGCCCTCCCACCTAGCCATGAAGTCAAAACATTTGCGGTTAATTCGGTAAGACTTTTTTAATTTTCATAATATACCCGTCACTAACGTAGACCGGAATAAATAGAGTCCATACTCATAGTCTTATAATATCATCAAAAACCGCATTTAAATCGGTTAAGTCGTTTCGGAGTTCAACGCGCACAAACACCTCGACAAACAGACAAGAATTCTAAAAATCATTGGTTTGAGTTTGGAAGAATATATAAAACACGGAACAGTCATTCTTTCTTGTAAATATTTAATGTACAAACACGGTTAGTCTACGATTTTATTATATGTATAGATTACGTAGGATGACAACATCCTGGTCATATTTCAATACTTACTAGAAATAAAATAGATAAAAGATACCAATTACTTCACATCCATACAATTATTCTTTTTGTGTTCACTGATTAATTAGGTACCCAACTACGATAGGTACCAAAAAGTGTCAATTATTTCTAATAACATCATTATTGTTTCTATTTCAGTGCCTAGTATCAGTTCTCTCATGTCACGGATGGGATATCACGACTGTGGAAGGGATTGGGAATAGAATGATCGGTTATCATGAAATTCAGAGTCGATTGGCTAAATTTAACGGTACGCAGTGTGGGTACTGCACACCCGGCTGGGTTATGAACTTTTACAGGTATTTTTACAATTCAATAAGAAAACTAAACTATCTAATAAATGTATGTATAACACATACGTTTAAAGAATGGATTTGAAATGGCGGCCCATGTTTTCATCTCGCTCACACACTGTTGTCTACTCACACTGGTCGGTACCGTTGGACAAATAATAATGACATTTATATTGCGTAAATTTATTAATTTATTAGGTAAATAAATTATAATTACGTTATTCAGCTGACGGTGCCTGTCAAATCGGCCAGCATTTCTAATCTCATTCTCTAAACATTACGACTATAACACGCATGCTTATTCAGCTTTTAGCTAATAACAAACATCTTATTCGCAGTTTTAAAAACACTCTTAATTGTTTATTTTATATTAATACTCTTCTTTAATTACTTTTACGGGTCTTTATAAAAATTTGCAGTCTATACATGTCTAAAAATGGCAAGCTCACTTCAGAAGAAATAGAGAATTCCTTTGCTGGTAATATGTGCCGCTGTACCGGTTACAGACCAACTGCAGATGCCTTTAAAAGTTTTGCTACTGACAGTGATCATGAACTTAACAAAAAACTTCAAGATATAGAAGATTTAGCAACATTTAATGTATGTGGGGTTCAATGTAAGAAAAAATGTAGACATAAGAAAGCCATTACTTCTAATGATAGTTGGAAAGATAACGAATGGTGTATTGTGGATAAAGGCGAACAAATAGCAGTAGAATTGAAACAATACAAATGGTTTAAAGTGTTTAGTTTGGAGCAAGCTTTTAAAGCGATGAATCAATCTGAAAATTATAAACTTATTGCTGGTAATACTGGTCAAGGTAATTTATCTTTTATAACATCAAATATTTTAAATTTCTAATTTTGGTAATTTCTTTTTTTTTGTCTTGGATTATTCTTTTTCCTATTTCAGCTCAGTTGCCAACTAATGACTGGATTAAAACCAGTTCGTTTAATTTTAGATATGATGTTGTTTCTTGTTTTACTGCAATTTAATAACAAAAATCATCAGCCTTCAATACTTTACAAATAACTTTTCATATCGCACTAACGCAGATAAACTTATTAATGTGTGATTTATATCAAACAGGAGTCTACCACGTACAAAGTTATCCAGAATACGTTATTGATATATTCAATATTGCCGAACTAAAAGGTCACATGCAAGATGTCAATCTAATCCTAGGAGCAGGAATGACTTTAACTGATATGATGGAAATATTTGTACAACTATCAGCCCGGGACGAATACTTTGCCTATTTAAAAGAATTTTATAGGCATATGGATTTGGTCGCTCACATTCCTGTTAAAAATGTAATTATCCCGTAAATTGCAAGAATACTACAGTATATAAATGACGATACGATGATGTTTTTTTTATTTTATAGATTGGAACCATCGGTGGAAACTTATTTCTTAAATATTTAAACAATGACTTTCAATCAGATCTTTTTGTATTGTTTGAAACAGTTGGCGCCATGATTTCTGTGGGTAAGATAATTATTCTCATTTTAAGTTAAAAACAATATATTGTTTGGTAATGATTTATTAATAATTTTAGCAAGCGGTATTAATGTCACAAAAATAATGGCACTTGTGGATTTTCTAAAATATGACATGAAGAGGAAAATAATTTTAAATATTGTTTTACCTCCTTTACCGAACTCTTGTTGTATTAAAACTTTCAAGGTAAAATAAATCATATAATTAAATATTTTGGTTGTAAAAAAAATATTATGCAAGTATTTTCATGATTTCAGATTATGCCGAGGTCCCAAAACGCCCACGCGGCGGTCAATGCTGGATTTTATTTTAAATTTAAAATGAATAGTCATGTTTTACAGAGTATAACAATAGTCTTTGGAGGTCTATCACCGCAATTCATTCACGCCACTCAAACAGAAACTGTTTTGCAAGAAAAAGATCCATTTGATGATGAGGTTCTTCAAATGGCACTTAAAACTTTATATAACGAGATAGTTGTAGATGCAGCTCCAACAGAACCTTCGCAAAACTACCGGAAACTTTTGGCTGTGTCTTTATTTTATAAAGTAAAATATATTATATACACTACTATATTCTTAAAATCCTTCAACCATATTTTTTTAGCCTTATTACTCTTTCAGGCAATTTTATACTTCTGCCCGGATAATAAATTAAATCCAAAATATCGATCTGGTTCAGAAGTAATAAAACGAATACTTTCAAAAGGCGCCCAAATGTACGAAACAGACAAATCTGTTTGGCCTTTAAATCAACCGATACCAAAACTAGAAGCTTTGGTACAATGTAGTGGGGAAGCTATTTTTGCAAATGATTTACCAGCACAAAAAGATGAAGTATATGGTGCTTTTGTTACAGCTGATGTTACTCCTGGTAGCATTATTAAGAATTGCGACCCATCTGATGCTCTGGTACGCATTTAATAGTTTCTAGGAGTCCTCCTTAAGCGATTAATTAATTAATACTCAATAATTTTCTTTTGTACAATCCTAGTCACGTGATTA
Organism: Phoebis sennae; assembly: GCA_001586405.1. NCBI lineage: Eukaryota > Metazoa > Arthropoda > Insecta > Lepidoptera > Pieridae > Phoebis > Phoebis sennae. The sequence continues at coordinate 390,583 of LQNK01000307.1, read as the reverse complement.
ACAACGTTGAAAGAATTAGCACAATAGATTCAACTGCTCTGAAGTATTGCATTGAGCATTTAATCTTGCTACATATTATTTATTTTTAGAAATTATTAGGTGTCATCGCATTTTATTCTGCTAAAGATGTACCAGGTGAAAATACTTTCACACCAAAATCCATTCCTTTAATAACAGATACAGAGGAAATCCTCTGCTCCAAAACAGTTAAATTCAATGGTCAACCAGTTGGAATTATAGTCGCATCTAATCAGAGGCTTGCATATCGTGCTGCTAAACTTGTAAAAGTTGAATATGAATTAATATGTGGTAGTAAACCACTTTTGACAATATCAGATGTCCTTAAATCTCCAGAAAGAGACGAAAGGGTTAAGACTTATACAATTATTGAACCAAGTGATTCTGGAAAAGACAGTAAATCTATTATTTATGGAGAAATAGATATGGGTTCTCAATATCATTATTATATGGAAACTCAGACGTGTGTAACAGTTCCTAATGAGGATGGGATGGAAGTGTACTCTGGTACACAGTGGTTGGATGCAACTAATATAGCTGTGGCAAATTGTTTAAATATTTCTGTAAATAGGTAAGTTATTATTGTGAAGAAAAAAGCGTGGATAAGAAAATAAAGTGAATGAAGTTCTAGGTGTGAAATTCCAAATTCAAATCTTTTTTATTTTTTATTTTGATGTTTTATGTATTTTTAAAATAGTCGTGTCTCTTTTTCCATTTCAGAGTTAATGTAGTTGTTAGAAGAGTAGGTGGTGGCTACGGCGGTAAAATAACAAGATCGTTACAGGTCGCATGCGCAGCTGCAATCGTATCGCATTTACAGAACAAAACATGCAGATTTGTTCTCAATTTGCAGGATAATATGAAGATCATTGGGAAACGGTCACCTACGTATTGTAATTTTGAGGTAATCTAACAATTCAAATGAATCATAAAAGTGCTAAAGTTTAAAAACTTACTTTAAAATAAACATTGTTTTAAGGTGGGCGTCAATAAAAAAGGAGAAATTCAATATCTCATAAATAAATATTATCAAGACATAGGTTGTTCAGAGAATGAAATTATCATTGGACTCACATTAGGACATATCGGAAATTGTTACAATACTAAAAGATGGAAAATTGAAGCATACACAGTATGTACGGATACACCTTCAACAACTTGGTGTAGAGCTCCAGGTAAAAAATTTCTTCACCATCTTAACATCTTCTTCACTTATTACTAAGCTATTCAAAGTTTGTAGATCCACTCCTTTTCCTTAAACTTTGAGAAAATATTGACTATACCTCTTAGCATATGCGCATTGTCTATTGTAAAACTGTAACTTATTCTTACTTTTCATATTTATATGTTACTAGTATCTGCCCGCGCCTATGTTGGCTTTTATTTTGTTAGTATCCTATCACCTAATTAATTAAGCTATTAGTCTATCTTTATACGAAATGTCATCAAAATACGTCAAGTTGCGGCGTGATTGCAAACTTTCACATTTCTAATGTTAGTAGGGTTAATTAGCAAAATATTCATGATTTATATAAAATTCATATTAGAATAATTAATTTTATTATTATAATTGCTGTAGGATCTGTGGAGGGTATTGCAATGATTGAATACATAATGGACAAAATTGCCTATACTCTAAAATTGGATCCTCTTGAAGTCCGTCTAATAAACATGAAAAAGGACGAAAATCCTTTACCAGAACTAATCGATCAATTAAAAATTGATGCTGATTTTAATAATAGAGAAACAACAATAGAGAAATTTAATAAAGAAAATAGGTGGAGGAAAAGAGCCTTAAAACTAATACCTATGACTTACGAATTATTTTACATCGGTCCATACAATGCTTTAGTATCAATTTACCAAGCCGACGGTACAGTTTCTGTGACTCACGGTGCTATAGAAATGGGGCAAGGAATCAACACTAAGTGTGCACAAGTATGTGCATATGTACTAGGAATAGATTTAAATAAAGTTACTATCAAACCTAGTAATAGTTTCACGTCTCCCAACTGTATGGCCACTGGGGCCAGCGTTGGAAGTGAATGTGTAGCTTATGCTACTATGAAAGCCTGTGAAATACTTTTAGACAGATTAAAACCTATAAGAGACAAGTTAGACAAACCAACATGGACGGAACTAATAAAGCAAGCTTATAACTCTGGTGTTTATTTACAAGCGTCATACATGTATTCTACTAATGAACCCGTAAAGCCTTATGATATATTTGGTATAGTTGCGTTAGAGGTAGAAGTAGATATTTTAACTGGAAACCATGAGGTGAAAAGAGTTGATTTGCTTGAAGATACTGGAAGAAGCCTTAGCCCTGAAATAGATATAGCACAGGTTAGTAACAATTATTGTAAATTGATAGAAAACTTATGTATTATTTAATATAATAAATAGCTAAAAAATCATTATTGCTCAAAATATTTTTATAGTACAAAAGCGATCTTAAGGCGTAAAATGTATCATATCAAATCATACTCGCATTGGCGAAGTATTTTATTTCACGTATTTTAACTTTAAAAAATATGTTTGGAATTAAAAAAAATAATTAAAAACCAATTCATAAATTTATTTCTTTATTTAATAGACACAATAGTGATTTATCAATAAAACTTACACAAAATTTTAAATAATTAAAAAAAAATCTGGATGATAAAATCTTTTAAAGCGTGCACAGCACTCATATATAAAATGAAATAAAGATATCTTCTAACAGATTGAAGGTGCGTTCGTAATGGGTCTCGGTTATTGGACATCAGAAAAATTAATTTACGACGAGAACACAGGAAAACTTCTGACTACCCGCACTTGGAACTACAAACCGCCGGGCATCAAAGACATACCGGCGGATTTCAGGATTTATTTCCGGAGAAATTCCAAGAATCCTTGTGGAGTACTGCAATCCAAAGGTACGAGATATTTTCTTTGTTTGACGCTAGAATGGAGACATTCATTGTCTACAGGATACACTTATATTACTAAAAGGGAAACTTTGTTTGTTTGTAATAAGTAGGCTCAACTGGACTGATTTTAAAAATTCTTTCACCATTCAAAAGCTACATTATTCACGAGTAAGATAAGCTATATTTTATAGACTATTACATTATGCTACGGGAGCGTAGCCGGGCGGATCAGCTAGTTTGGTTTACAGTAACTGCGGCTTAGTTATTTTTAGCATAGTTAGTTAGTGCCTCCTAAAACTTACTTCGTTTTCCGTCTATGCGTATGTCTGGCTGTCTGTTTGACAAGGCCTTTCTCTCAGTAATGGCTTTACATATCAAGTTGAAAATTTTAACAAATAAACATGGTGCCATAAGAAATAAACCGTAGTAATTTAACCCTGAAAAGCTCAAGCCACATAATTCATCTTAAGCATACTCGTTTTTTTTTATCGTATGTACAAAGAGAGAAGAGTTGTAAGACGTATTTATTCGTAAGTATACGCTACATTGAAATACATTTGACTGTCAGCAAGAAAGCCCCTTGCGGTAAGAATTGCTCATCAAAGATTTACATACTCAAATGTAAATTTACGTTGAAATTAACATTATTATAATCATATTTATATTGAAAACGCCGTAACCTAAGTACGTGGTTTCATATTAACTCAATTTCTACTGTTTTCATTCCCGTGAATAAACAAAATTATACATACGGTTGCAGTCGATATGGAAATTTAAACCTAATTTATTATGTATGTACATACAAAAACAACAATTACTAGAACCACTACTTCAAACAACTAATTCAAATTAATTATTTTAGACTAGGCAGTGGAATGTTTTTCACCGTTTGGTGTCTTTTCAAAATTCTTAACATTTTCATTGACAAAAAGTGGATTTTATCTTTAGTCCAGTCATTTTAGCGATTAACCTCGAAATGAGAGGTAATAAACGGAATATTTGTACATACCTTTATTTTGGCGTTCTAAAATCTGTCTCAAAAGTCTTATATAATGTGTCTGCATTGGAAGTTACACGCAGTCAAAGGTCATAAAAAATAGTTTTTCGCGATTATCTCAGTTTCTATTGCTCCAATGAAGTTAACATGTACCGTCCATTTTGAATCATTTGTATTTATTAATTTATATATTATATTTCACAAAGCAGGTAAATATATCAAATAAAATAATTAGTATATTTTTAATCCCGAAAATCCCACGTGAACGAACTATATACGCGGGTAAAACAGGTTGTAAACATAAAAATATGTTCAAGTCTATAATAAAAAAACTGTTGACTATATCACTATTAAGTACACATACTTTTTTCGTTACTTTAGCAACTGGGGAACCAGCCCTATGCCTGGCGGTGGTGGTAACGCACGCGCTCCGAGAGGCTGTGAGGCTGGCCCGCCTTGAAGCTGGTTATGAGGATCAGTGGCTGGATATTGGTCTGTATTTCATTTATTATTTGTTTGTGTTCGATACATATACAAAAAGTATGAGAGTAGGACTATCAATGTTTTTCACACATTCAGCAGGATTTTATAGTATTTTATAGAATAACAACATGTAAGGTACCTTAGATATCTTTAAAATATAGACACAGCGTACTAAATAAGAAATTATTATTAATTTTTGATCAAAATTAATAAGCAGCATATTTCTGATGCTGCTGAATAAATGTATCGTATCATGTATTTTTGTCAAATATTTTTTTCTTTCTTTCTTATTTTCTTTCACCAGTGGTCACTGGCCATCTGGTAATCAATTATTGTTTTTACCAAAAAATAAAAAAACAATATTTTTCGAACAGTCGGTTCAGCAATAATTAATTCAAATAACAAATTACTTCTTAATTATAAACCATATAAAATTTAACTATAGCAAACTTCTAATACAATAACACAACTATATCCGCATCTATCTGAAAGCACACAATTAAATCAGATAGCGTAAAACCTAGAACTCAAAGTAAAATCTAGACTTAACTCGAAACTCCTTTATTTCCGTCACGTCAGTCTCAACCGGTCGCTAATCTAACAATAGCGAGTTAGCTTTGATGCGACAAACCTGGGACTTAATACAATTATTGCCTTTGAAAACTGAATATTTAGTTGTAGAGTAATAATAGAGAAACAGCTTCAGCAAAGTTCCTTGCTCATTTTGGTGTTTGGTGGCACTTTGAATGGCATTAATAATAAAATGCTTTATGATATTGGATAACTTTTATTTATGGGTACTTACGGCGAAATATTATTATGATAATATATTTTTTTAATCTAATGATACAAAAATCCGATATAAAAAATTCTTGCACCATTCGAAAGCTACATTGTCCACGAGTAACATGGGCTATATTTTATAGACTATATAAATAACATATGCTACGGGAGCGAAGATCGGATCAGCTAATATCTTATAAAAGGATATATTCCTCATAATTAAAGATAAAGCCCGCGAAACGCACTTAAATAATTCACCCTCTATACAAATAATTATACAGAGTCTATGAGTAGTGAGTTATTCAGATGCATATTACAATTACAATACAGGTTTTTATGTTCTTTTCAGATTATCCTTGCACCATAGAAAATATATTCATGGCTGTTGGACACAAGTTGGAACATTTTACACTGAAATAATATCTCACCAATTAACTTTTATGTATAACACATAGCTTATATTACCTTTAAATTTAAGAATAAACGTGGAACGAGTATTTAGAATTGTTTCAATTATAGCCCTTAAAAATGTTATAGCCTTAAACCTTTAATTAACAAAAGAGAAATCGTTTGTGACGTTTTCATAAAAGGGAAGATGTAATTAAAACATATTTTTGGAGTACTACAGCTACAATTTACTTAATTCTTGAACCATGTCTTATAAAGGCGCAATTACATTGATGTTTAAGTCAGGGCTTGTTGTGATGAAAGTAAGGGGTGTACCTCAAGACCAACAAAGAAGAATAAAGTGAATAGAGGTTATATCATATAAATAAATTTCATCTTATTAGGCTTAACTTTGAGAATTTAGAATTTGACTTATATACGTTTAGAGTGAGGCCCTTTACGTCGTCGTTGCGTTAACGCTGGGTTGTTTTACATACATATACGTTTTTTATAATAGGCTCTATTTGCGTTGCGTTTTCACTTCAACGGGTTGACTAAAAAGAGACGAAGCTGGAGCAAGAATAATGCGTTGTGACATCTGTGCTTCAATGCTTTTGTACGATAATTTCCTTACGACGTATTATATCGCAACGCACGTACTACTAATAGAGTCCCCTAAAAATGTAGATCTCTAATTTAATTCTGCAGGCGAAAAACAATTCCTTCAAAATAAAACAAAAGAAATATTATCTGAAATTACTCAACGTTTAGCCAGCCATGAGACATTAATACTCACTCCTAAAATAGTGACAATTGGAGTAAAAACCACAGATAATGGAAACATTTTACGAGGTTTTTAAGAAATAACGAACAACAAAATGTAGCTAAGGCACCTTATATAAGATGTCGTTTTGTTTGACTCATATTAAATGCTTGTTCTTGTCTCTTCATTCTTTCAATTATATCTGTAGCAAAGTGTATTTTATTTATCGTTAAAATAATTTGTATCGATAAGTACGTGATATAATTGTGTCACATTTAAAGTTTAAAGTTTCACTTTATACTTGAAATGAATAATAAACATCACAACATATCAGAATAATTCACTTTTTGTAACATTGGTTTTATTTTAACAATTATTAAACTAATTAATAAGTACTTCATAAATACTATGTAAAAAGTTCGTATAAATAAAAATATGTTCTATTCTATATTATATTTTATTTGTACTAAGAAAATGGGCTTAACAGGCGGTCAACTCAAAGTATAATAAAAAAATATATGAGATTACTTACTAAACAATAAACTAGTTATCATGTACCTTTTGCATGTTTCAAAATAAACTTGGAAATCCTCTACCCACCTATTTCACGAACCAGAACGTGTAATTTTACAACAATGACATAAAAACTAAATTACAAAGCAGCTTCAAACTGTATTGGAAAACAATCAAACTATAATATTCCGCCACGCCTCATTCATTGACACTTGAAACTTATAAAAGATTTCTTGGATATTTATTATTCCTAGAGATCGGTTAAATATCTTTTCTAATATTATAAAGCAATATTTGTGTTTGTATATGTATGTTTGTGATGATGTCACACAAAAACTGCATGTCCACTGAGTGATATAGTCTATATAACATACTACAAGAGCGAAGCCGCGGAACAGCTGGTAGTTAGATATATTAAAAAAACACCATAAAAACACCACTTCTTTTCCTGGTTCTGACTTTAAAAAATTATTAACACAGATTTCCTGATGTTCCCGTGCGATTTGATCAAGATTCTTAGGCGATGCTTACGTAACATAACATCTACCTGCATGCCATTTATTTAACCCGATCCGTCCCGTGGTTTGGCTTGTGTGTTGATAGATCACTATGTCAGTCAGTCAGTCATTCGGTCACCTTTGGGTTTTTTATATCTGTAGATTACGATTTTGTTTTTTTAATGATTTAGCTTAAACTTCTGGTAGTGGTTCATATACTTGCCGTAAAGAAAACGTCTCGTTCAAAGGTATTAATTACAATACTATTAGTAGAGATATAATTTAGTAACCGCCTCAAAATAAAAGTTCTATGAATTTTTAAATAAGAAAAATAAGTGGCTTTAAAACATAACTCAATATGAAGGCGTTGCCAGTACAGTCGAGGGGAGAGTTATTTAGAATTGAGAATTTAGAATAATTTAATATTTATAACCAGATGGTACATTATATGGGAATGCTTGCTCCCACACTAGGATTCCCTTTGTCGTGGAAGTTCCACAATAAATTTTGAACACAATAGAATTATAACCTAATAATTTAATAAAGTCAATTGGGATATAATAAAGATGCAATATATTTATTTATTTGTTTTTTTTTAACTCAATTTTAGTATAGTAATTGA
>LQNK01000307.1:360280-374205 GCA_001586405.1 Phoebis sennae | reverse complement strand
TTATCACAAAAAAAATTTTCATTCAAAAACTCAATTAAACATTTCAACAAAAGCCACGTTAAGAAAATAAGTTTATTTCACGTTTTTGTACAATAAACTTTTTTCTTTCAAATGTAGGATTTTTTATATATATTACTAGCTGATCCGCGTGGCTTCGCTCCCGTAGCATAATGGTTTATATATAGCCTATAAAAATAACCTTTGTTACTCGTGGAAAATGTAGTTTACGAATGGTGAAAAAATTTTTAAAATCGGTCCAGTACTTTTTGTGCCTATTCATTACAACCAAACAAACAAACAACAAAGTCTATCTTTTAATAATATTAGTGTAAATAAGATACATACAATTTAAATATACATAGATAATTTGTAACTCGACCTTTCAACTAATTACCTAACTCATTACTCACAGGTTCCTTTAAACCTTTGTCGTCCCTACTTCGTCATGATCTCAGAAAATATCAATACCATATCATTAAAATTGAAGCGGCCCAAACAAGGAACCTTTTTACTTTGATAATTTTAGCTTTGATGTCAATACGTTATCAAAAACACCCTTAAACTTATTCCGTTTGAATAATTTATGTACTGAGCTATAAATAGAGCTTATAATAGTATTGTATGATAATAAAAGGTATTTTATTAGGTTATTTATTATTATAATAATAGTGAGTGAGTAATAATGGATAGAAATTACTCCTTTTGGACGAACGATGGACAATATTGTACAGTAAAAATTATGAGATAAATATACAATTCCATATTCGTTGAAATTAAACAAAAATTTTAGTTTACAGTAAGAATTATGGGCCCAGAAAACTATTGTATGCTCAAAAACTGATTTGAAAAAAAATTAGCTTATTATGCTGTGATTCGCATATTATCATAATCTTGCTTAAAATAAAATTCGTTGGGTAGTTTTAATGATCCAAGCATACATAGGGACAAACAGCGGGAAGCGACTTTGTGTTATACGAGTGATATGTCGTAAAGATGGCAGTGATCCAAATAAAATGGCATAATTCTAAGAATCAAATCTTTCAGTGAATGGAAAGAAAAAGTGGAAATCGAAGACCAAGAAGACACAGACACTATTAACTACAAGAAAAGAGATACATTCTACTTTAACAAAGAGCGCTCAGGACCTGGTCTGACTGGAGAAGAGGAATTGATAGTGCCACATGCGTTTATGCTTGTAAGTTCTCAATCTCTTATGTTAGAGCAGGCAAGCGGAGCATACGGTTCAACTGATGTTAACTTACTGACCGCAGTCCATAAACATCTACAACATTAAAGTGTCGCGTGTCGCTTGCCGGCTTGAAGGAAGGGAAGAGAATAAGGAGTGGATTCATAGAACAGGATGGAAGAGGAATGGGATGAAAATACAGACCTCCGGGTCCCCGCTTACTGTACGAAACAAAGTGCAATACTGCTTTCAACCGATCTTTTTCCTTGGAGGGTGGTAATCTCAAAATTCTCTTCCTGAAAATCTCCGTTGTGAGCTTGGCCCAATCGTGTAATGCTCGGCTCCCAATCTTTTACAGCTATATTTTATTCCTCTTCTTCTTTATCTTCATAATGCAAGTAATCATTTAATATGAAGTGACTACAAGTATTAAAAATCTTTTATTACAGAGCATGGCCACAATAGTATCTCGTGACAAGCCGGCCATGTTGAGCATGCTAGGCAAAGCATTTAACGGTATCTTCGAAAACCCAGAGAGCATATTCATAAAAGTGAAACCCTTGGACCTCCTCTTCCGTGGTGTCAATATTAACTGCGCAAGAACTGAATTCGCGCCGAAAGCTGTTTGCACGGCTCTGAAGAAAGAAGCTGCTTTTATTTTGCAGTTTGAACCGAATAATCAGTATAAATTTTCTCTTTTTGGGCTGGTAAGTTTGTTATTGAATTTATTATCTATACCACTCTACCCTTTTTTACATTTTTGGTTTTTCTCTTTCGATTGGTTACAAACAGAGATTACACTCAGCTTTATAACATAACAAAACTTAAAAACTAGTTTAGTGCATCTTCAGTTACAGGAAATCACAACTTGCAAAATAACAAAAGGTTTAAAAAACAATTAACCTAGACTGAGTAAACTTACGTTATCTCAGATTAAATGACATTTGATTGTCAAAATTCATAACAAAGGCTATCCGTACTGACAGCGTATTGAAATCAAAGTAAATGCAAATAGATAGATTTGCCTGACTTTAGTAAGCAAAACGAGGGATAGAGAGAATATTGAAAACGGCTGTTAGTGGCGTATGTACGTCAGAACTTATATAAACTTAGTTTCGGAACCTTTAATCTAAACCGACTGAAAATTTAGAAATAAATATTATTATATTATTAATATTACATAATATATAAAAACATGAATCAAATTAGCTTTCAAATCAGGCCATGCTTACATCTAGTAAGGTAACATTTTGGAATATTCTAGACTAAATTTAGTTTGTAAACAACGGCTTACATGGATTACCCTAATGGATTCTCTCTTTGGTTGAAAGTTTGCTCTTTCACTAAAATAATAAGGATGAAATGTTTTGTTTAAGCATAACATATAAAGAGAACATTATATGTAAAACATACGTCATCTTATCTGAAGCTTTTTGACCTTTATGGCGCATTAACATTGGTCGATAAGCCCGAATACATAGAATTCCTATATGCGGTCTAACTATCAATGATATTCGCCAGTCAATAAATAAAATAAAAAAAATCGTTTCCTCTTTACACAAAGGTAGGTAGGATATACACTGCTGTCGTAATAAATTTTACCTATGTCAAGAGACTGGTGCTTGAAATAAGTTTAGAGAAACCTGTGTTACGAGTTACCATGGCTCCCTTCACGGATACATAACATCGGAGATAAGAGTCTTATTGGGGATAACAGATATATTAGGGATAAGTCAGTCAAAGGGAGCTGGAAGGAAGGAGGCTCCCCGCATTCCGCATGACGACCAATGAAACTAATCAGTCGATAAATCGGTCACAAAGCTCAGGGATTTTTTTGAAAGGGACCTTCTTAGCAATATTTATTTACGATTCGTTTGGAGTAAATAAATCGAGACTGAATGTGAAACTGAAACTCATCGCTTGCGTTACAAATATGGCACCCCGAAAGTGGATCTTATCTACCGACGTAAATGCGCCTTTAAGACCATATAATTTTACAAAAATTATTTTAATCAAGTCATCAGATAAAGAATCGACTTAGGCGACTTTATAGCAAAGAATAAGAAACGTATTAAAAAGAATTATAAAACTTCTTTTCGATTGAGTGTAAAGTTGTGTAACGGTAAAATATGTCTAAGGGAATAAATCGGAATAACCTTTTATGGGTTTTAATACAAATTGATATTGGTAGAATAAATGTAGGATGAGGTTGCGTCTGCTCATCCCACATACAAAATCACAAGTGACCTTTTCTAATAGTTAAGGATTTAAAACTATACTGGGTGTCCTGTACTGAGTGAAGCGTATCATAAGATATAGTAGCTGAGCTTATAATCTTCTTCTACTATAATCAAGAAAACTTATTTTAAACGAGAAAATGACACGTTTTTCGAGATTTAGGATGACATACTTTTTCAAAAATATTAACTTTGGTATTTTCTTGTATTTGTTTTATTTAATAAAATCCTTTGAAAGGCGCAAAAACAAAGTTTTATTTCAATTTAAAAATTATTAAGTCAAATTTGATACCGGTTAATAATCTGTCAGATTACTTAAAATTTTCTGAGTCTAATAAAGAATTTGATTGTTTCATTCATTCATTTATTCAAGTAAATAATGTAATTAAAATGATAATTTAAATACATTAAACGTTACTAACTTATTGACAATTGTGCCACGTGTGAAGCAAGTCAAGCAACGAGTAGTAGTTCATACAATTTTCCTTTGTAACAAGCAATAACCACGATAAACAACAGCATAAATATTGAAATATATCCAAATTATTCCGTGGATACAAAACCAAGGAATTCAACCATCGCTTTCCGTTTAATACCCTTGAAGACAGGCCCTGTAGAAGCTTTATCATATTACGTCAATTTAATTAAACATTTATAATTTAATTTGACACCGAGAGGAAAATTATCATGCCCTTGAGTTTTAGCACGAGCATCAACTTATGGACTGAAATAGGGAAATACTTGTAATTATTCAGGGGTTGACTTTTAGGGCTTAATATAGTTGAGATAGGAATTATGAGATTATAGATGACGATCTTGGCTAAGGCCAATACCACTTAATATACCATATTATTATACATACACACGTATATATAGGTAATGATATTTCGAGAGTTAAGGCCATTTTTGGGTAGGTGTTAGAGGCAAGCTGTAAGCTTGTCTGATGCCTCTCCTATATCCCGACATGGAACTGCAGACCAGGCTAGTGGAACTACAGTTATAAGGATTCTTCGTGTTCAGAAAATTTAAATTTATAACATCATTCAATTTTTGAAAAATTAACATAACATAGAAATACATGATGGAGCTGCTTCTTTTGCATAATAAAGAAAAAATCGCACTCTAAATTATTCTCAGTATTATTTGTATTAACTATATACTTAACTATCTGTGACCCGTGGTTTAACCCCCGTGTATTTACTATTCTCGTGGGATAACCGTAATAACAACTATTCTATGTCCCTTCCCGGATTTCAAACTATAATTCTACAAAATTTCACCCAATTTGATGCAGTGGTTGAAACTTTAAGAAGCCACAGACAAACAGACAGATTTATTTTCTACTAATATTATAAATGCGAAAGTTTATGAGGATGTGTAGCTGTGTTTATTACTCTCCCAAACAAAAACTACTGATCGGCTTTAGATGGAACTTGCTACACATATAGGGAAGGAGCCAGAATAACTCATAGGGTAATTTTCATCCCAAAATTCCCACGAGAGCAGAATTTACTCGGGTAAAACCGCAGGTAACAGCACAGCTTGTAAGTAATATTTCATTGTAGCGTAATGCATCAATAGACCCACACGTGGTAACTGTCAAGCGGGGCATTAAAAACGTCATGGACGTTGGAAAAGTGGTAGCCATTGATGGTAAGATGGAACAAGACATCTGGAGTGGAACTTGTAACGAGTTCCACGGAACTGACGGAACGGTGTTCCCGCCTTTTTTGACGGAGTTTGATAGACTTGAATCATTTTCTGGGGATCTGTGTCGGTAAGTTGATAAAGAGTATTGTGAAGTTAATTAAGTATGTATTAAGGCTCTAATTCAATATCCAAATACTGAAATGATAGTGAACTTTACGGGTAATGATAAATTTACTTATAAAGGGAGAAAGGGAAAGAATGATTTACAAGCATATTTCAAAGTTTATCATCAACTTAGCATGCACACATTTTTTTAAATGACAACTTCAACTCTCTGTTTTCTTTTATTTCATTAACATCATAGCCTATTAATAAAAAAATCAACTTCGTAATTTTAAATACGAACTTCATTTGTTGCGGTCAGTCAACCGATGAAGTGAACCGCGTGCTCCTGCTTTTAACATAAAAACATTAAACTAGACAAGATTTTTCATGCATTCTTTATGACCTAAAAACTTTAATGCTTGCATTTATTTGTTCTAGAACATTCAGACCCTGGTTCCAAAAGAAGACCTCATACCAAGGTATCAAGACAAACCGATACATCGCCAATATCGGAGACCTAGCTAACGACCCTGAACTCCAATGTTATTGCAACGACGAGTGCCCTCCCAAGGGTCTTATGGACGTCACCAAATGTATAGGCGCTCCTATGTTTGTGTCGTTACCACATTATTATGATAGTGACCCGGAATTGCTGAAGACGGTGAAAGGATTGAATCCGGATGTTAATGAACATGAAATCATCATTGACTTTGAACCGGTAAGAATTCAGGAAAACTATTTTTTTATGTTTTTAACATCTTTCTTTACCGTGTGTGTATGTGTGAATTCCTAGCTGTATTCGTTAAATATTAAATAATGACAACATTTAATAACGTTGCCGTGTCCCAATTTCAACTTAAACAATGACGTGAAAAATTTTGTTTTTTACAAAGAACTAAAGAAGAAGGAAAGAAAGGAAAACATAATTATGTCCGTGTTTATATTATAAAAAATCTGTCTACATTGTGACATATCTGTCTGTATAATAAGTACAATAACTTTTTAGTTTTTGTACTTATTTTCTGTAAGCTACGTACGTAAATTTTCCTTTCATAATTTTTTCTTGTTTTAACTTTCAGCATAGTAAATTTGATCTTTCTTTCTCCTGCCCTTATCCCACTAACTGGGGTCAAAACAACATGTATTTTTCTTCCATACTCCTCTATCAGCCGTCATCTCCTTAGTCACACCTTTCACATTCATACTTTATTCTCACAATCCATCCACACTTTTTTCGGTCTCCCTCTACCTCTCACTCCATCCATATTCATGTCCAAGACTTTCCTAACTACATGCCCTTCCTCCCTTCTCATGACATGCCCATACCACACTACTTCCTAACTTAAATTTGATATGGTTTTCCAAAGAAATGTATAGTCTTACTTTATAATAAAACGTCTTAAAATGGCTCCAATTTTTGGCGATAAATCCACCAATCTCTGCCAAGTAATATTTATTTTCAATTTAGATTACCGGAACCCCAATGGTCGCGAAACAAAGGGTCCAATTCAGCTTGAGGTTGTTGCAAACCGACAAGATGGAACTTTTCAAGTATCTACCCAACACAATAGCACCCATATTTTGGATTGAAGAAGTAAGTACCTATATTATAATAATAAATTAATAACAACTCAACTGGCAACTCCGGGATATAAAGTAGCCTTTTTGTTATTCTGAACCCTTATCTATATATATACCAAGTTTCACCATAATCGATTCTGTACTTTTTGCTTGAAAAAGTAACAAACATGCATACATTCATACATCCTCACAAACTTTCATATTTATAATTTTAGTAGGATTAAGAAGCAGGTACGTAAGAAGCTATTATGCTACTGTGAAAAACAGTTCAGAAGACTTTAATAATAACTCAAACGGCAGGTATACAAATTATATGAAAGTACAAGAGCCATTAAATGCATTAAATTTTAAAAAGAAGTCTTAGGAATATAGCTTGAATAATATAAATATAATCATGATCGCAGAACTCATACTGAAGCCAGGAAAAGTAATAAACATTAACAGCCTTACTTATAAACGTGTCTCAATTTTGAGATACCACATTCACTTATAAACCCAATTCAGCGTAGAGAGGTGATTAAGCAACTGTTAAATAATGTCAAAATTTAAGAGACGTCCAACCCTGTTTTAAGGTTGTTGATCGACAATATGGCGGATGTTTTATCAATCAGCTGATCATATTTGACGCTTTGACGTACGAAAGAGTATGTCGAAATTGGTGTTTTTTTATTTATTTGAATAACAATAAAAATGGGCTACGATAATTTACTTGCTGAATTTTCGATTTAAGTAAAATACTTTTTGACGCCGGCGTATTCTGAATGCAAAAAAGGTGCATTCAGAATACGCCGGCGTCAAAAAGTAAATAAATTCGTCGTGTCTGGAAGCAAAGCAATTTTTATACAATAATGCGAGGCTTCTATCATTTTATCAAGACCATAATACCTGCGTGTTTCATGCTGAATAATTTGGGCATACTATATTCAGCGGACTAATTTGATCAAGGTATTTATGAAAATTATAAACAAGACAAATTTGATCATGGTACTAATAAAATATTATGCATATTTAACTCTTTATTTTAATTATTTCCAGATCCTTTAGGAATTGAAAACTCAAGTAATGCAATGGCCCTTAATAACTCGGAGATAGAAAATGAATGAAATAAATATGAACAAAGATATCATTAATAATTTTAATAATATTTAAAATAACTTTAATAATTAAACATATTAATTGTTTTTGTAAATTTAAAATTTTTGTAGTACTCCTCTTCCAATCGCATAGTGCCTTTTTTATTAATCTCCCTCTCCTTTTGTATCCTGATATCATGGGTCTATTGTTATTATTTCCCTGCTGTTTTTTTCTCAGTAAGAACAGTTGGTGCTCATGGGCATCACAGTTATTTGATTTTTCACTTCCTCCTCACTCCAATTTATTGAACGTTAATGTTTTATTGGTTATTGAATTCCTTTTTATATAATTTATATTTATAAGATAAATAATATAAACTGACAAGTATTTGAAGATTTTCCGTCAATGAAACGTCATACTTACAAATAACCACCATAAATAACTACATAAAACCTTCATGATCATTCATTTTCGACATTATTTTACAAAATTTCCTGAATGTTGCTAGAATAATTAAATTTGACGTTACTTACCTGAGAGAGCGCTGAGACGCGTTTATAAGTAAGAATTTTTTAATCGTTGTTTAGGACGTTGAGAGTTACTCAATTTAGAGGTAGTTAAGCAACAAATCAAGCATTTTTTATAAATAAGGCTGTAAATTTTAATATGATTTATGCGACTTTCATGGCGAAAAAAAAGCCTCAGAAACACTGTTTTGTCACAGTGCTTAAATCATAACGTGGTTGCACGATTTTTGACGTTTGCAAAAAACCTCAAGCAATTTTATGCACTGGGAAGTAAAAATAATGGCTTATAAAAGAGAGTGTGCATTCATGTTGGGCATTGTAAGAAATAAAATTTATACTGTGTAAGGAAACATTTAAAATGCAATATAGTGCAGTACAAATCGACGATACTTTTTAAAATTGTATAAAAACAAATTTTCGTCACCCTTGAAAGTCGTGTTCCACAACACGATCTATAATTGGAAATTTAAGACGCTGTCTATGTGACAGTTTCTTGCAACGTGTATGCGTTCTTTAGACGGTATACAGATTCACACAAAAACTACTGCTTCTAATATTATAAATGCAAATTATGGATATTTGTGTGTCACGTCGCAAGTACCGAACGGATTGTGATGAAATTTCGTATATAGATAGACTATTAGCTGTATGACTATATGACTATTTTTATTGATCTATAGATCCCGAATTCAACGAGTGAAGCCATTGGCGAAAGGTAATTTCTTCAAGGCTTCATAAAACCAATAACTAGGTTTCTGTAATTGAAATATTAGTGAAATTTTAAAATTTACGTCATTCAAATCGTCAATAAATCTGAACTTAAAATTACAAGGCAATTGCTTCCGTGGATAATGATCTGAGAAATTTGCCATATGAGTCTCTTTTATCGCGAAAAATTCTACGCCACGGTCGCGCGTAATTATAGTCTTTTGTATGAACAGATTGAAAAATAATGAAGGAGTAGGTTGGCATTTATAAATAAGAATTGCGGAAAAATTAGACTTATATATCGGTTTTTAGAATGAGCTAGTTGTGCCTTGCGGTTTCAGCTACGTATCTCTCGTTCCATGGAATTTTTAGAATAAAAAATATATTTTTCGGGGACGGTTACAGTTTATTTATTGAAGACGAATGAGAGATATTTTTTAGTAGTTGAAATTGTCAGCCAAATATAACACTAATAAACTATTTATTAAAAACGTTTTCTTACATAGATTTTGATGTAAAAATCTCATATGGAAGGACGTCTAAAAATATACGAATATAATCTAATCTGGCAACACACGAACGTAGCAAAATAGCAATTTAGCAAACTGAAACCTTTTTAAATGTCAAGTCCCGTTACTTCTGGGAGATCGAATATATTGTAGACGTTTTTCCAAGCCGTGCTTCAAACTAAACTAACATACACACGTATTCGCAAATAATAATTGTGTAACTAAAGTATGCGAAGTAATATATTTTTCAACGCGTATTAAATAACAAGCCTTTAATTCAAAAAATAATAAGACTTCATTTAAACGCCAAGTGACAAACCGCCACTCAAGTATTGTCTCTGAATAGGTTTATGTAGCCTTGTGTGTTGTGAGAATTCATAGTATTGAATAAAGTACTTACTAAAGGATTTTAAACGCGGTCTATTATACGTTATTATTGACCCGAAACCCCGTTAAAAAGTATTTTATTTTATGTGGAATGTACTCGCGTTAAACAACACATAAAAATTCTACTCATTGTATATATATATGAATAGGAATGCTAGCCTTAAAAGGTTATATATATTATGTAAATATCGTAATGTAAACAGTTTATCAGCTAGTACTTTAAATTTATTCCCATAGATGAAAGCTGCAAGCTTATTCTGCTTCTATATAAACTATATTGTATGTAAGTTTTACATAATACATGTTTATATTCGATTACTTCCTTCGAGGGACCCCAGCGATGTTTGAAAGGGAACCCAGCTATATTTGTACCTTAAAAATGCATTGGTCCTGAGGGATCAATTTAGAGTTGTTTCCGTGTAAGATCCGTCTTGTTATAAAGTTAGTTATAAAGTTATGACGATACATAACGATCATCATTATAATGGCATGTTTGCTTAGATTTATCCTTTAAGTTTGTGCGCGAAAACGTCGTTAATGTTACATCGATTTGGAGACAATTCTTAATGGTTTTCAGGCTTGAATGATAAGAATACATTTGGCGGACTATTCGTTATTAAAAATGTAAAAAAAAACCGTTTTTAAAATCCTTTAAAATCGTTTAATAAGTCTTGGGTCCTCACAATTTCTAAAAATCCTTTCCAAATTCATTCGATATAACAAATTAACATAATAAGTTAGTGAATATTGGTACATGCATGTAATGTTTTGCAATTTTGTTTTGTCCCAAGTGTTTGTGTTTCTTTTCTTTTCATCCCTGGCCTAAATGTTAAATGTCAAGATCAAAAAAAAATTCAAAAGTTGTAGAATAAAAAAGAGACTTTTCCAAACATATAGGACATAGGCGAAATCCTGCTTATCGGGTGGTGCCATTAAATAAAAGAAGAAGAAGATTAAATGTCATGAACACCACAACCTAATTCATTCATTAATTCTAAAATTCATTAAAGTATCCGATTGCAGGGTCTAGCTCTCAACAAAACTTTCGTGAACATGCTGAAACACCAACTGTTCATTCCGAAGCGTATCGTGGGCGTGGTCCGTTGGGTGTTCGTCACAGCTGGCCTCCTGGGCTTACTGTCTTGCGTCATATACCACTTCAAAGGTAAGCTCCAAGTGGCCTAAACTTTATACAAGGTATACAATTACTTCGGTACAAGAGTTCATTTCAATTTTTAATCTACTTTCAAAAGCGACTTTCAAAAAAAGGAGGTCCTCAATTCGACCGTATTTTTTATGTTAAGTTACCGCACATCTTTGGCATTTACTTAGGAAATTCTTTTTGCATTCGAAAGAGTAGAGTGTCAGTGTGGTCCCTTAGAAATTTGGTTCAAGTTTCATCATCCATGTGGAAAATAGACCAGGGAACTTATATAACCTCTCATAGGTCATTGAAAATGGATAACGTTTTGCCAAAATATAGAACCGACTTCCTCACACTAAAAAGTAGGAAATAACTTTTATTTTATTTTTGTTGAAAAGCGGTAGTCGCGTAACATCAGGTGAATATTGCCGTACCATTAAAATATTGCTTTAACTGTCTGGAGGGAATATCAATATTCAAAACAATTTCTTAAATTCTGTAAAAAGAACATATACCTACCTCCTTGCCCCCACGTAAGACTATAACATTTTTCGTCATACTATTTGCATAAAACATATTCAGTATATCACAAAATAATCCGTTAATCCTCTTGTTTTAATGTATGTGTGGGAAAATGGATTGACACAAAAACTTCAATATTAAGGGAAATATAGACTCCGATTTAGAAATAGAATTTTTTTTATCACTTACTGAAAATACAAGATTTATTTAACGGTGGAGTATGAAATAAGGTACACTTATATCTTTGAATATTAATTGTTAGTATTAAATAATAAGCAAAATATTACACATACTACCATGTTTTTCACACACACAAACAACAATTTATTTAATTAAGATTCACCAACATAATTTAAACACTTATAGGTAAACACAACATGTATAAAGTGAAGTTACTAACAAACAAAATATTCATTATTATCTGTGGCCAGTAGCAAGTATTTGTTCCACGCATTCTTACTCTACTTTTAATTTAAATTTATTGTAATATTTCAAGCACTGGACGACTACTTCCTATTACTCACAGACAAACTCCATTATCAACGAGTAACCTATACATTTTATACCATTTTATTATGGAAAAGTTGATTTCTCACGTGAGATCCTTGTCATAAAAGTTATATTTTACGATTCCTTTTTATAGTTGATCGGGTATGAGCAATGTTTCCAGAGCTTACATCGTGTACTAAAAAATAGTCCTTTCTGACACGATTTCTCTATTTTATCCTTACCTGGTCACGTACTTGACTCTCTTTCAATTTTGTGACGGTACCGAGATTGAGCCAATAAATTGATATAATTTAAGAAATTCGGGGCCATTTTTATTTAAGACTAGTTTTAGGCGTGTGCGTAGCATCACTCGCGTGGACTACAAAACTTAAATCGTGTAATTTTCGAAGGGACGGTGGTATATTCTTTACGACTTTAGTGTTTATCTCGGCAACTATTGAATTTAGCATAAAAACCTTTATTTCATTTTAAACCTATTCAATGACCTCTCATTTAATTAAATTTTTATCCCCCATTTGTTAGGTTACATGTATGAATAGGCTCCTCTAAAAATATGTTTTTCAAATTCAAATTAAATATAGTCTATAAGTTGAAACTAATACTGGTCTATCAGAATATAAAATTTTGTCAAAATCTACCCAGTAGTTACGAGATTGACGTACATACAATCAGACAGAAAAAAGATCTTATCTTTATTTTGGGGACTACAAATCATCCATATAACGTAGCAATTACTATATTTTTTAACATTCAATGTACAGAAATTCTCTGGTTACTGTTCTATTACAGATTTGACGATCACCGGTGACCTACATACCGAATACCCTTTGTCAAACTTTATAGCCATTTGCAAAAGCTGCGATGAAATATGGAACCTAAAGTTTACGGAGTATTTCCGAAGAGTCGTTGCCTTTTTGATGTATTGATAAAATGAAAAATGTCTGTTGAATTTACTTGCTATATCGAACATTATTCGAGGATTTGATTCAATACAACGTATTGCAAAACAAATGAATATTACGATAATAGAGTGTTCTTTAAAGTTATTTTAAGCTGTAATTTTTGACAAAATAGAAAAGACATTACCACCGTATGAAACACAGTGTCATACTGCTTCACGCCGATCTTCTGCTGGGAGATGGTACACCGGTGCGAGCTTGGCCTAGTCATGCAATGCTCCGCTCCCACTTAATTAAATTTTATATTTCACCTGAAGTGGCATTTTTGCTATGCTGCTCTATTTTTTATATATAAATGTGACGACTCTTACAATTTCTAATCGTTAAAATGGACATTAGTCTAGTTCTGGTCTCCTCAAATCAATGTGCAATATCTTAAAGACATAAAAGATCCCTCGAAGGCATTTAGGACCGTAATTCTGATGTAATGACGTCATTACTGAGTTGGCACATTTACCAAAGCCAGAATACTACAGTGACATTAATGGGCCCTTTAAAACTAATTTCTCTTCTGAAAAAGTACCATAGTAACTAAAAATCCAAGAGATTTTTAATAGTTACAGGCACAAACTCTTAATCATTTTAAACATCTAGTTAAATCCCATTATTTATCAATTTCCTAACTGCCAAGTGCTTTTATCTTCCTCTTGTTTTTTCTAAATATTGTTATATCAACTTGGTCATTTTTATTATTTAGTGTATTTTATCTATGGTATGTAACTCGTAACCTGTGGGCGTTTATGGGCGGCGTTGATCATTTAACATCAGGTGACTCGCCAGCTCGTGTGCCCCCCTTATACCATAAAAAAAAAAAAAAAAAAAAAAA
>LQNK01000307.1:328624-360263 GCA_001586405.1 Phoebis sennae | reverse complement strand
TATTTGAATTTAGTATATGAGTATATTATGTATATGATATAATTAACAGTTGTTATTGTCCTTTATTATATGTATATATGTTGTATGTATGTATGCACAAATAATGTCTACTTTTCTCACTTTAACTTATGCTTGCTCACCCACCGCTTTTCTTTATTTCCAATATTGTATCCACAGGTAGCCTGAAAGAAATCGCTGCCTAGCGATAAGGCCGCCTCTTGTACATGTTTTCTTTGTTTACTTATGTCTTCTGTATGTGTTATGTTATGTTTGTGTGCAATAAAGTATTTTCTATCTATCTATCTAGTTAAATAACTCAGTATGAATTGCAACAAATAAAGTAGTATTTATGTACACTACATTCCCTTGTATAGTATGTGTCATATTTTATTTATTATTTGAATTTACTTTATGAGATGTTCAAAGATTTTAGTGTGCCTAATTTCATGTATTTCACTGCCCAGTGTATTTTATAATAATAATAATAATAATAAACGTTTATTTCAGGTATACATGCCCATATTACAATATATATACACAACAATATAATAGTTGAGAATAAACAATTAAAAGATAGTCATAAAATTAAAAACAAAAACACTTCTATTATGTTACTTTTTGTTCGGCATCTGATGCACCATAAGCCAGTGTCTGAGGAACATACTGTCAGGGGAGATCTGAGCCACGTCCAGGACTAGTTCATTAGAAGAACTGCATACATTGTTCCAAAATGTAGCAATTCTACCACGAAGAACTGCAAAAAAGTCAGGAACATTGGCGTGCGCAAACATTGCAGATGCACTGCAATATCGCGGTAGTTTTAAGAGCACTCGAAGGGCGTCATTGTATTGAACTCTGAGAATGTGATAGGACTTTTGGGAGAATGTTGTCCAAAGTTGTGAGGTATAAAAACTTAAACAGTAAGCCTTGAATAAAGTTTATGTTTTCGTCATATGCAATTTTGTAATTCTGTCTTCCACTTACTAGATCTTATATAACATTTCTGAAGGGGTCCAAGACACAGGCTTTGCCTAGTTTGGAACCTATTGTAATGTGGATATTAGTCATAAGGATAACGTATGTAATGATTTGAAATAAATAAATAAATTACATTTTTTCATTAATGATAAAAATAAATGATGAACCTATTTCGAACACGGTCAGTTACTTTTCTACGCACTTAGGATTATAAGTCGTATCTTTCGGTACTCTTTAACTGACAAAATACATTAAAATAAATTGGTACTTTAGAAATCTACACTAATATAATAGTATAAAGAGGAAAACTTTATTTGTTTGGTTGTAATAAATAGGCTCAAAAACTACTGGACCGATTTTAAAAATTATTTCACCATTCGAAAGCTACATTATCCACGAGTAACATAGGCTATATATATAACATTATGCTACGGGCGCGAAGCCGCACGGATTAGCTAGTCAGAAATAAATTAACTTATTTTACACAGTTTAAGGTATAAAATATATCCTTATAGACAAATACGCTAGTATGTGCGTCACCAAAGATCACCGAAGTCGCGACTGCATTTATTACACGCAAACAACGTAAAATACTTTTATATATTCGTATAAATTTTTGGAATAACATGACATCAAAATAAAAGATACTATTTCTTGTAAAGTTTAGTAATAACCTCTTTATTGTCTTCTTATAATATGTATAGGGAAATGTGCAAAGAAGTGTATAAATAACTCTCTATTATATATAATCTTAGATATAAATACACAGCATTTTTTACATAACAAGGGAATGAAGTTACTTGTTATATACTACCTTTTTCTATGGCTTGTTTTATAACAATTAAAGATGTTAAGCTAAAAATAAAATATGTAATTATAAATGCTTAACTGACTAAAAAACAATTTATTTCATACAAAAATATGCCCGTTTTTAGGATACTAAAGATAATGTATTTGTATATATAGCCTCAGTAATTACATTATTGCGGCCATAATTTTTGTTTGTTTACTATATATAGTGTTACGTAGCTTGCGTTTCATTAATTTACAGGACATTCAGAACATATTCCTAAACACAAGAATAAATAATTCATGTTAAATTAACAAAGCCTCGCCGATCCTTTTCATTATTTTTTACGTGTTTAAGTACATGTTCTGAGTGACCTGTAAACAAATTAAACGCTAGATATGTAACTTATAAAAAAAAATGCAATAAATATATCATGTTAAATTAACGAAGCCTCGCCGATCCTTTTATTATTTTTACGTGTTTAGGTACATGTTCTGAATGACCTGTAAACAAATGAAACGCTAGATATGTAACCCCTTATATAAGTGAGTTCTTTAGTACCAAATTTTTATCTTTCAGATCACATAATGCGCTTTGCGGTATCAACGGATTCGCCATCCAAGGTTAACCCACACAACGGAGAAGCAAAGGACATGAGCGCGATGCAAGTACAAACGCCGACTAAGATCGAATTGTAACTTATGTACTATTTTGATTAACGGCCGTTTTCAATATTCTATCCCTTGTTTTGCTTACTAAAATCAGACAAATCTATCTATTTGCACTTACTTTGATTTCAATATGCTGTCGACTGATAGCCTTTGCTATGACATTTGCCAATCTTACGTCATGTAATCTGAGATAACGATCTAACTATAATCTTTGATACATTATTGAAAACGGCCGTAAAAGTACGGCATTGAGCGTTCAGTATTCTATTCGACGCTTGATCAAAGATGAATATATCAAACCAATAGTAAACATAATATTTAGTTATTAAGTAATTCATTTTTGACTAACGCGTTCTTCAATTTTGTAAAATATACATACATACTATAGATAAATTAACACGCAGACAGACAATGTTCATCACATAATATTTTCTGCTCGTGGTGCTCGAATCCACACACTCCCGCGATATTTTGATATTTCGACCATTGCTGTATCCACTGCAATAATTGGGTCATCAAAAAATTATTACGTTGTATTTTACAATATCACTAATTTCATTTATCTTTACTACTATAAAGAGGAAACATTAGTATTTTTTACTGGACCAGACTGTCTTTCACCATACATAAATGAATCTTGACTGAGTGTCTATATTACAGGCTGATTGCCTCGTTGGTTTAGTGGTTAATCTTTGACTACAGATCAAAGGAGTCTAGGGCTCGAATCCCGGGTAGAGCCATTAAAATGTTATTGAGATTTTTCTGACAAAGAAATCTCAGTAATAGCCCAGAGTCTGAAAGTTGGCGGTGTTGGAACACTCCGTGACTCGGAGAGCACATAAAACCGTCGGTCCTGCGCCTGATCTCTCTCCGGTCGTGTCGGTCTGCCGCCCCATCGAGTTATGAGAGTAAAGTAATAGAGAGTGCACCGGTTCTCACGCGTACATTTGTGCACTACAATAACCCCTGCGCAGCTGGCTAGTCTCTGTGGAGATTGGCTACCATGGCGAAAATTGGTTAGGAGTGATATTATTATGCTACGGGAGTGAAACCGCGTAGAACTGTTAGTTACATCTTCATTTAGGTTATCATTATATTTCATTGTTAGATATGTACTCTCACAATGCAGTTAAAAGCTTCTCACAATAAAGATGTTTACTAAGTCCTCGGTTGTTTTAATTATAATTACACAGATAATCTTGGCATCTTATTGAATAAAATAAGAAATTAGTTTCTTTAATTGTTTTATCTCCAATATATTTAAACAGATCTTAAAGGATTAGTATTATATAGAGGAAAAGTTTCTATGTTTCTTAGCTTAACGTGATCTTCAAAAGTAACTAATGGATTTGATGAATTCTACTTTTTAAAAAAGTGGAGGGGCAGAACTAGAAGAAACCAATAAAATTTGTACGAAATAATATAATAGTTGATATCGAATATTCTTTCGGCACGAAATGAGTTACTATCGGGAATGTACATGTAACTACCTTCCCACGATGAGCTTGAAATTAATTTAATTTTGATCACTTATTACAATAGAAGCACGTTGATCATTCCTATAACTTCGTATTCTTAATCTATATCAAAATATATAGCTGAGATTCTTGTTTGTTGGTTTGATCTCGCTAATCTCAGAAAGTACTGGTGAAAATTTTTTAAAGTTAAATAAAGAACAGTTAGTTACTTATAGCTGTAGATTTTTTATAGTAAGCCATGACGAAATTGTTATTGTACAGTATTGGGGTGCACATTTTTAAATATTCATCAACCACCAATAAATATTTAAGTCCAGTAAGACCAATAAATAACATTTCAAAGAACATTTTATTTTTTCAACTATTTCCACGTGTAGCTCCGTTACCTTTGATCTTGATTCAGTACACAAATTATTGGTAAAATACATTTGAAAGTCTATCAATTCCGTCGAACGTACAAATTGAGTAACGCTATTTGAGTCACAATAGTATTAGGTATCAAAGAATTTTGGGTAACAATTTAATTATGTAGACATAGAGTTCCTATCTAGGTTATAGTAGTTCTTAACGGCCGTTTTCCATATTCTATCTATCCCTGTTTGCTTACTAAAGTCAGACAAATCTATCTATTTGTAGTTATTTGATTTCAATATGCTGTCGACGGATAGCCCTTGCTATGACTTTTGTCAATCTACGTCATATAATCTGAGATAACAATCTGTCTATAATAATCTTTGATACATTATTGAAAACGGCCGTACGATATATAGTCACGTGGCAGTGTATGTTAACACAAACCATTTCATTTTTGAGTCCTGCATACATGAAATTTGGCAAATTTGATTGAAAATAAATCGATATAATGACACCATAACAAACAGATTACTATAGATTTAACCATTACTTGGAAACAAATGAAACATGTAAATAATATGTATTTTCGAAATTTATTCATCTTAATTTAAATAAGTATATTTACATTTCAGGCGTATCACAAAAACTTACATATCACATTAAATTGTACTTAACAATTTCAAAATTTCGTCCACGATTTAATGTAATCTTCGAAAATTCTTGAACAAAATATAATTAAAATATTGAAATAGACACATTTATTAAGTCACATACATAATTATAACTAATTTATGTATATTGTGTACCCCATATTAATTTTCTACAAGTAAGGATGACACAAAATATAACAAACAGATCTAAAACTATGTAAATAATTCCATAAATCAAGTTCATGAATATATCACACAACATCAACAACAAATAGAAGAATATTAAATAGTCTTTAGTTTTTGTACTTAATTAACTGGAATGTTTAATGCAATTTTACAAGCTAATGTGGACGAAGTTTGGCGGTAACTAACATTTAAATTAACATAAATACCGAATCACAAGTTTTTCTTAGCTATCGAGTGGTCTATCAACTTCTTGGAGCGCTTCACTAAATCGCTCGACTTGTCGATCAACTGATCCATGCGTTTGCTCTGAACGTAATCGACTAGTTTTTTGAAACCATACCTTACAATATACGACACTGTAATTGAAGCAATGACGAATAAGACACAAAATGCTAAAGCAACATCGATCATGTAATATTGGAAAACGTTCAGATCCTTCGCCGGAGAGAGCAAATGATATGCGCCCTTATGTCGTATTACGTATTCGGTCCAATAAATGGCTCTCTCCAGCGGGGATTCCTTTTGGTCCCGGAGCAATATCTGCCGCTTTTTGACTTGCGTTTTGTACGTAGGTTCGTTGATGACCTCTTTGATCGCTTCATAGAGTTTGTCAGCTGTTAGATATTGCAGGTCGAGTTTTTTCGCGTAGCCGTCGACTTCTGCTTTGGCGGCGTTGGAATCGTGGTCGCAGAAGACGGGCATACTTACTATGGGCACTCCGTGGTAGACGGTTTCGAACATACTGAGTAGGCCACCGTGTGTTACGAACGCCTTTATTTTTGGATGACCTGAAAATAAACACAAATTAATATTTGTTTTATAAAAGTAAAGATTTTAAAAATAATACAGACGAAGGAGGGTATTCCCATCCCATTCCTCCCCCGTCCTGTTCTAGTCCTCTCACAACTTTCTATTATTAATCATCTCCCTATCCCCTGCCCTTCCATCACAATGCATCAGTCTGCAGTCCATGAACATCTACAACATACTCCATGTTGTAGATGTTCATGGACTGCAGTCAGTCTCTTAACATCAGGTGAACCGCATGCCCTGCTTGCCTGCTATAGTGAAAAAAATCTGTGTACTTATTGGCTACATTTACATTTAGCGTTATGTGTTTAGTTAAACAAAATCGATTTTTAACGGGTAATATGCACAATGAATACTAGCTATTGTCAATTTTTCTAATAATCACTTACCTAGTAAATCCTGTTGCGGCAACCACTTATACAGCCTCACATTGCTGGGAATATAAAAAACTTACCTAATAAATCCTGTTGCGGCAACTTATACAGCTTCACATTGCTGGGAATATAAAAAACTTACCTAATAAATCCTGTTGCGGCAACTTATACAGCCTCACATTGCTGGGAATATAAAAAACTCACCCAATAAATCCTGTTGCGGCAACCCCTTACATTGCTTGGAATATAAAAAACTTACCTAATAAATCCTGTTGCGGCAACTTATACAGCCTTACATTGCTGGGAATATAAAAAACTCACCCAATAAATCCTGTTGCGGCAACCACTTACATTGCATGGAATATAAAAAACTCACTCAATAAATCCTGTTCCGGCCACTTGGAATATAAAAAACTTACCCAATAAATCCTGTTGCGGCAACCACTTACATTGCATGGAATATAAAAAACTCACTCAATAAATCCTGTTCCGGCCACTTGGAATATAAAAAACTCACCCAATAAATCCTGTTGCGGCAACCACTTATACAGCCTCACATTGCTGGGGATGTCAGTCAAGTTCTGTTCGGCGTCCTGCTTCCACAGCACCCTCTGCGGCAGGCGGCCCAGCGCCTGCACGATCAGCTGGTGCGCGGTGAGCGGCATGTTGTCGGTGCGCACGGACGAGCCCATCGACACGTACACGAAACCAGCCTCGCCGGCTCCGGCGATCCATTCTTCGAGATCCTAGAAATTTGTATGGCATTTGTTTTAACGCGAGTACTCTCCGTGTTAAATAAAATCCTTAGTACAATGTAATGTTAATGTTCTTTACAATGTATGCAGATGAGTTTAGCCACATTTGGCAAATATGGTGATATGATACATGATAGGACACAGAATAATGTACTTTATGTATGTTTTATTTAATCTTAGAAATGATTTTGAGGGTATATTGAAATTATTTGTGTAAAAAGTGTTCTAGAATTAGTAATTTCACTGTATCTACTTTTATCATAATCCACTTTACTTTAAACGTGTTTAGACAAACATTTACAATATTATCAAAGCAAATTTAAATCTATGTATCATAGATACATAGGTAGGTATTTAAATCTATAATATAGTGTATAATTATTGTTTTACATTAAAGTTACAAATGATTATTATATATTACTTAGGTGCCAATTTATGCAAGATATTTACAAAATAGGCTAACCAGCTGCATAATTGTCGTTTTTAAGACTTAATTAGAGAAATTGAATAGTTATTACAAAATATTTTCTGTCTTTTTTCTATTAATATTAAAAATCGGCATAATTTACAAAAACACTTAAGATAAATAGCATGTTAGTATAAAGTATTAACAACTAAAGTTGCATAATATTCTTTTAATTATTAAAAATATTAAAACGTGTGACAAACCTTACCGCATTTAGTTTCTTTGGCTCTTTACAATGTATACAGGCGACTTCGGCCACATTCGGCAAAAACGGTCTCGGATAGGACACAGAATAATGTCCATTCTGCAGGATGAAGCTGACATTCTTCCCCATATCATATACATGTGGCATTTGTGGGCCAAAATGCTTTCTTAACACTCCCTGTAGTATCGTAACACTCAAAGCATGCCCCGCATAAGCCCCCATATACCAAAACGCATTCAACGCTCTGTCCACGAAATTCATGTTATCTGTGAAGGATTTCGCGAAAATTGGAGTCACAGAGAACGGGGCTGGACTTCCTGATATACTCGTTGGTCCTGAGTAAAAGCCAACGGTGTTTATGTACATGAAGGGGACTTTTTGGCGGTAGACGATGCCCAGAGCGCATTCTGGGTAGGCGCCATCGAGGATTATGAGATCGTAGGTCCTCCCTGATTGGAGGAGGGCTCTAGTCTCGTAATCGTTGAGGAACGCGTCGCAAGCCTGAAACGAAACAATGTTATTTAAATTGTGTTTGATTGAGTGGGCGTTCATAGGGTCAAAGTGACTGGAATTATTATACTATGTGTTATATGCTACGCGTTCCAGCTCACATCAGAAATATAATTGTTGAAAGATTTTGCAGTAAAAAAGAGTTCATTTAGCCAAATAATCTTATAATAATTTAAATAAGAATATAGATACTATATATAATATTATGGATGTAATTTTTTTAATAATGCAATATTATAAATATTATCAGACTTTGAATGTTTGCGTATTAATCATGCTGAAACGACTTAACAGATTTTAATAACATTTCGTATCTTCAGGTATCATTCGATTATTTATATATATAATAAAAATTACCTCATATCCAAACCTAACGATGTCTTTATATGGCAATGGTTCCTCCCCCCGCATCCTCGCCCCGACCAGGTCGAAAGCCATATAACTCCTGATGAAGGACACCAGACCAGCTGGAGCGATCTCCTCCAGACCTTCGAGGTGGAAGTCTGGTGGGAACGCGCTTATCAAGGTTATATTGTGGCCTCTGAAATTTGCGTAAAATTTACTGTTGAGTGCGTTTATAAAAGTGATCTAGTAAATATCCCAGGATTGAATTGCGTCCCGCCGCAGTCTCACATCACATTCCTTTCAAAATAGTTAATAGAACTGTAAAATTATACAGGGTTTTATCGCCATAATGAAAGGATCCTGGCGCGGTAAATAATTTTTTTAAGAATTCAATGATGCAGTTTTTATTTCAGTCGAAATCGGCTTCGAGATTCCCTTCAGCATTTTATGATATTCCTCATACTAAAAATTTGGCCTGAAAGCCCATATGAAATGGAAAAGTTATACAGAATACACAGTCGTACTTTGTAACCACCTCTTCGAATATCTTTGAATTCAATCTTCTTACCGCTTCTTATATAAATCGCGTTTAAAATCCTTTTAAAACTATTTTATTTAATGTGGAATGTACGCGAGTATAAACAAACACGAGAAAATATTATACAATTTCCTTTGTTTTCGAAAATAAAGGAATGTTTTCTTTGAGTAAATTTTTCTATCTACATTATTAAGAGCACTTTCAGGGTGATGCCATTAACCTGCATAGAGCACATAACATTAAAGAGGAATAAAAAATGAGAAGTTTGAAATTATAAAGAATGTCAAAATAAAAAGGTCACCTTCTAATTAGACCTCTGGCAAGCTCCCAAAATGGTATCTTATGAGACTTTGTGCCGCCCATTGTGACCATCAGAATGTCGCTCCCGCACACGGAGGCAGCCAGCAAAATCGGAAGACATAATATAGGCCATCGCGACCCCTGAAAAAAAAAAGAAATGTCAAAATTAGGCGAGAGTTTTTTTCTTCTATTTATGCATGAAGTTTTATAGA
The DNA here is from genome assembly GCA_001586405.1 of Phoebis sennae. NCBI lineage: Eukaryota > Metazoa > Arthropoda > Insecta > Lepidoptera > Pieridae > Phoebis > Phoebis sennae. The sequence continues at coordinate 350,641 of LQNK01000307.1, read as the reverse complement.
TTTGGATTTGACAGTTCCCATTATATCAAGTATGAATTGCTAGGACCGAAAATAATGAAGTTTTCGTACCAAATTTTAAATAGCATTAAAAAGTTTTGTGATATACGACTATCTTTTCTTACTTATTTTCCGTTTTTTCATGAAAGTTGAACAGCCTCTAATTAGGTTTTTAAATTATAATATTTGCAAAAAGCGATAGACTCATAAAAAGCAACGCCTTTGAAAAGGAATAGCAAAAACTCATTCTTACGCATTTTACATCTTGTTCTTTAGACCGCCAAACGAGCATGTAAATTAGTAACAAAAATAGCTTTCTGGGGAAAAACAAGTTAAGCATTTAACATACACATCAAATCTTGAATTGCCTCTTATGTTTTGACTATGACTAATTAGAATACGATAACATTTGAAGGGAAAGTAAAATTTAAAGGTCATGTGTAATTTCTATTATGTAATTGTTATTTAAAACGATTATTTTTTTGTTTGAACAATAACATTAAATGGAAAAGGTAAGTACCTATACCGTTTAACTTTCAAAAACATATATTAAAAAAGACAGAGAATTCAGAACGACATGTCATCCTTCCTGAATAGATTTTAAAGATAAATGATAAATTCTTCTCATTTACTCCCAAACTTTAAATTCAAAACCCTCTATTAATGTAGGTAGTTCCTGACAATTTGCAAAATAAACAATGTTTATTTTTGGAAATTCGATTCCTGGCCCGGTAAATCCTTTTTTTTAATTTCAATGATGCACTATTATTTTCATCAAAATTAGTTTCGAGACTTCTTTCACCATTTAGCTCTAAGACTCCGCTTTAAAATTTACTATTTTTTTACTTCAGGATAACATAAAAGTATACTTTTCAATTACAATCTAGTCTGGCGTATAAGACTACCAAGTAAGTTTAATTTAACTTAAATAAGTATTGTAAATAAAGGCGATTACTCTATGAAAGCGAAGACTATTTTTATTTTTATTGCTACATAACCCTAACTTGAAAGGTTTAGCCCTCATAAGTCTCCGAGTTTTTTTATAACAGTGCAAGCAAGGTGGGCCACCTGATGTTAAATTTTTACCGCCGCCCACGCCCTGCAGAGCTTTACTGTACGAGGAAAGAAGTTGCGGGTGAAGCGAAAGAAGTAATATACTTACTATTAGACACAGATCTACTATGATGATTGTTCGTCGATGTAAAGAAAATAGGGATAAAAGAAATAAACTACAAATATTTTATAACTTTTTGAATAAATGAGTCGTGGGAATCGTTTGCCTGATCTGCCATTAAAAAAAAGTTATAACTCTATGAGTAGGTTCTGACGTCATAACGTAAGTTAAAAATGTAAATTTAACAAGTAAATAAATAACACATATAAACACAATAGATTTATAGAACTCGAGAAGTCAGAACTCATCTCCCGCTGACAGTCTGACACTACGGCGTCTAAACATAATTTAACTAAACTCAGTTGCGATCATATCGTTTCTCACAATTTTAAGAAATATTTACACAATCACATTTTATTGGCATGAATAAGAATATTATTTTAATAGATCGTCTTTTTTTTCCTATGCTTTCTTGTGACATTAAAAACGACCTCATCCCAAACCTGACGTATTTATTTCTTCCTTGAACTTTTGTATCTTTTCAAAAAGTCGTTTTGTGAGCAATTTTAAATAACCGTTCAATGTAGCGTCTCGGGTCTGATTCCCCAAAAGACAAAATGGCGACGCCGGAAAGCTTTTTTTATATAAACTACAAGCTATATTGCTGTCTAGTCCGATACTAGATTTTTCTGTTATTACGTATTACTTACTTATAATATAAACAATCATAGACAATTTTACAAAAAGCTTCTATCCCGAATAAGAAATTAATTATGACATCCATAATAATCAATACCACAGATAATATAATACTATACTAGTATCAATACTAAGGAATAAAAATTATATTTACAACTTGAAATTTCAAATTGTCTGTATTATTCCACTCTCTTTAATCGTATTATCTTTATCTGTGCTAAATTTCATATTTTTTCATAAAACTAATCTATAAACTCGATTTATTAACCGTAACTTTTCATAAATACAAAGTTATTGGTTATGGAAGTCAATTTAAATCTTAGAAAAGGCAAACCCCGCGGGTTGCTTGGGTTATTGCGTATCTTGACTGCTATTTATTTTATTCGATTGCGTTTTGTTTTGTATTGCAAACTTATATTGTATGTGCAATTACCTATATACGGTGGAACCGTGGAAGGTTAAAGAAAGAATGTATTGTTGTACTTATTTTCTGTTAACCGATAAATTACTCTATTAAATTTTGCGCTATCGCTTCGTATATTTCTTTACAACAATTCTGAGTAGTTTTTATATAATTTTATTTTTTTATTTTGTATAATTTACGTCTTATTTTTCAAAAAAACTAATGCGATGGAGACCACCTCTATATCAAACTAGCCACGCCCCGCGGTTTCGGCCGCTTATGAATTAAAGTAGCCTATATGTTATTCTGGATCCTTTAGTAGTTTTTGAGTAATAGAGTAACAAACATACATACATACATCCTCACAAATTTGTAATATTATTAGAGCTAGAAGAATTAGTCAACCCAATTATTAAGTATTTAGTAATTAGATGTTCGGCGCGGCTTCGCTTCCGTAGCATAATATTATATAGACCAGGGGTTCCCAAACTGTGCGTCGCGACGGCCTGGTACGTCGCAGGAAGTATAGAGGGACCAGGCGTCGCGAGGACTTCATTGTTTCCCCTCCCCCGATTGATTCGTCCCGATTATCTGTCCCCTTAATCCTACTTGAAACTAGAACTCACGCCCCACTGACACTAGGGCGTTGAAACATGTAACTACACTCGTAAAGTGCGTCGCGGATTGAAAAAGTTTGGGAACCCCTGATATAGACTATAGCTATAATCGATTAATAGTCGATCTTACACAAAAAAATCCTTTCAGACCAATAGTACCTAAGAACAGAGCGTTCAAACAAACTTTTCGCTATATATCTTTGTTCGCTGTAAGTATAAATTTGTAAGGATATTAAACGGTACTAAAAATTTGTGTCCTTATTTCTCATTCTAGATTGATCTGTGCAATTTAAATGTCAACCACAGGACTATAATTTTATAATCTAGGGTAATGAGGCGCGAAACATGCTGTGCATAGATTCTGTGACAGAATGCAGATCGCCAAGGTCAATGAGAAACTATGGTTTGGCGGCAAAATGCCAAATCCTAAGCTGTGGCACAGATAATTTAATACTATACTAGCTGTGGTTATGCAAATTGTATCTGTATTGTGTTTGAGTAGTATTTTTTGTAAGGGTATGTTTCAAATTGATCCTTAGTATTGAAATGAAACCATTAAGAAGATATGTATTCATGATCTTAGATGTTAAATAAAATATTTTTAAAGGATTTTAAACGCGGTTTATTATACAAATATTCATTATAATTGACCACTCAGTCCTCAGTTAAAATACTTTGGAAAGTATTTTAACTGAGGACTGAGTCATAGTATAATGTTGTTTGTTTTACTCGCGTTAAAACAAACAACATTATACTATGATTAAGGATTACAAATTAATTTCGTTTTTTTTCTATTGGATTTTTTTATTTATTGGTTTACCCCAAGAATTCTGTATTATTCCAATGAAAATACAATGAAATGTGTCAAAAATAATGTGTTTTATAATAATAATGTGTGAAAAGCCTTCTTTGGTATGTTGTTATCCCTCTTTTCTGCTCATATAAACATACACATCTATGGTTGCTTATGTCCTTATAGTACCTTTAGATTAAGTACAATTCTTTAATGAGTACCTGAAATTAAACTATTATGTATTTATTATGCACAAAACACACAAGGTTTGTATCTTTAATCATATGAAGCAATAAAATGCAGAAACAACGCAATAAGAAGTAATAGGCTAGATTTATGGTCTGTCTGTTTTCTTTAATAGAGATACCATATTTTTTATATTATGGATATACCTTGAAATATGAGATGTATATAAAACATTAATTTCGCCGTATCATTTATGCGTATTTCTTGCTTTTTTTAAATATTTTACTGCACTTCTGTTTCCCATCAAAAATGATCTTGTTTTCTTCCTGTACATTTATCTATCTAAAATATTAGAAGCTATTCACCCTTCAGGCTCTTGTTGATTTGATCGAGTCATTTTCATTAATCGGCAATCAATTTTTACGAATTAAATAGTTTTATTAATAACGCTCTATAAAACCTCAAGCTCCATACATTTGACGTTCATAACCAAATATATTTGCTCATATGCTTATCCTAATCCGTCAAGTCTACGAAAAACAACTGTAAATATATAAAATGTTCAATTCTATTGTTTCATACCAAGTTTATTTAGTACGTGGGAATTCAAATCTGTTATTGACCTTCGTATTTTTCTTGGGCCTACGTAAATATGATAGAAAATTATGCACGTTTGTAAAAATATTTCCGATTTACCTACGCGGGAAAACAGTGGCTATTAATTTTATTGGTAGTAATTTTACTGAATTGTTGATGAAATTCGACCGCAATTTATAGAGTTTTAATACTCCTTTTTATATTATTACTAGCTGTTCGGCGCGGCTTGAATTATGAAAGAGTTTTTGAAATCGGTCCAGTAGTTTTGTGTGAATTTACATACGAAAAAGCATTACTTTTTTACTCTTTACTCTTTATAATAGATTTGTTACAGGGATAGATACAAGCGACATCAAATCTAGAATTCTAATTAACAAAATAATCAATAACTACACAGAATTTGAATTCCATATTAGCAGGTTTAAATTTTTATTTTTTCCCATGTGATACAAAACTTCAAAAACATGACAATCAACTCTGACGCATAAAAATTACCTTAACAGTTCAAGTAGGTAATATCAAGGAGGTCTCAGAAAGTTGTTTACCCCTGATAAGGTTTAAAAGTGCATAATATACGGAATCACCTTATTTTGGCGAAACTCGATAGCCTTGTATAGGCTAAGAGTCAGTGACATTTTATAATTAATTTAAAGATTAATTGCTCGCTATAATTATATGCTTAATTAAAGTTCAAAACATTAAAATACTATACTGCTTCTATTTAATTTAATTATAGATTTATACTCTTTATTCCACTTTACAAATATATACAAGAAATACCAAGTTACACAAAAAAAGAAGAAGTATAGCAGAAAAGACTTCCTTATCCGTCGTATCCTTTACAGTGATTATGCTTTTACAATATATGAATTAATTGCATTAATTAATTTTTATTTGATTTTATATTTTCCACGATGCTGTAATGACTTAAGTGCCAGATTATAAAGTTTCATTATTTTATTACTTCCTATGGCATAGAATCCCAAAGTAATTCAAGAGCCCGTTTCTCATTATTTTATTAAAGTTTATACTAATAACTCTTATTAAAAATTCGATGATCACAAGGGATTTTAAAGCACTAAATATTGTAATAAAATTATCTAAACTAGAGCATCCATTTGTTTCGTTTCGAATCCTTAATTCATTTTCCAACGAATTAATTTCTCTTGGGATCAGATTAATGCCTAAAATTTCTCATTCATTTAATATAAACTTACCTTTCAATTAATTTATTAAATTAGAATAATGTTCCAATAGAATCCACACATCGCTCTTATATCACTATCGATAATAAATGGATATGGGTGACACATCGGAAAAAGGGATTTAATTTTGCATAACTATAATTCAAATTATTTCGAATAATTTCAGTACTTGTATATATTATTTAAGCGTCTAATCCTCGCGCTATACAATACAATATCTTTCGCGAAAGAAGCGCTCTAAATTCTTAGCCTTATAGATTTTTTGGCAATAATATTAATCACTTGTGGTTATAAATTTATATTTATACTTTCAATAAATTAGTAACGTTTGTATGTGCGTGCAATCACGTTAAAACAACTAGGCACATTTAGAATAGTTCAGAGAATAAGTTCTAACTGAAAGGCTACATTTTTAAAATTTTGTAGTCCACGGACGAAAAACTAGTCGATAAATAAACAGATAAAAAGAATACTTTAAAAGAAAAAGTATAACTACCTATATCTTACGCTATTACAAGTTTACATTATTCGTGCATTAATGGAACGGAAATAAAAATTACTAAAAATATTGTATTTTCGTGGCAGACCTTTAAAATGTAGGAGATTTTTGGTAAAAATAAACAAAAAGGAATTCCAAAATACGACGTTTTCTATTAGAATAAATAAAAATTAAAATAATTGTTTATTTTAAATGTTATAAGATTTTTTAGGAGCTGTTTATGAAAGCGATTCTTACTAATATTATAAATATGAAAGTTTGTATGCTTGCATTTTTTGCGTCAATCATGGATAATAATAAAATTTCGTATATAGATAGGATATGTTATTACATTAATGCGAAAGTAACTGTGTCTGTGTGTGTGTCTGAATAGGACGTAGGAATGAAGGCGTGACCACTCAATCGACTTGGATGAAATTTTTGACAGAGACTGTGTGGAACCCGAAAAAGGACATAGGATTACTTAAATCCCCGAAATTCCTCAGGAACAGGAAATACACGCAGGTGAGACCACGGGGCACATCTAGTTATTTATAAAAATCTTATCTGCTTAACATTATAATATCCATAACGAAATTTGAAAGTAAGACATACTCGTATGTAAAATACAGTAAAAAATTCCATCTTTTACGCGTGGTTTCGCTCTCTTGGTTCTAACAAAAAAAAGGTGTTAATAGGATTACGCCACAGATTATCATATATTACATTTTTGCTAAAAATACTTCGCAATTTTATGAACGTGAAACCGACAAAACGTGTAAGATAATATTTTTGTGTCATTCCAAATTTTGTTCAATTCAAATTATTTAATATATATATTTAAAGACAGTGAAATAATTTTAAACATCAAGATGGAGAACACATTATAATATAATTATGTTGATATTATAGTTTCAATCAGATGTTTTTAATTGCAATGTGATCAGATAATTAATTGCGTATCAATGAACCAACAGTCTTACAGATCGCATGAGTTGATATCATGAGGTGATAAAGGACTAAATTGAAACGTAAGGGAAAAAATTATAGCAATTTCAATGAATTTTTAAAAGGGTAATCCCAATAGTTGTAACTTTTTTTGCATTTTGTTTGTTTAAAAATATTTTTCAATTTACAAGTAATTTAAAACATTCAAATTTTAAATCATTATTGGGCATAAGCCTACACGTATGTTAAATTTAATTTAATTTCTATATATAAATTTACAAAAGCAACACGCTGTATATTACTCAAATAGAACCGTAATTGTGCTATACCGCCATAAATCATTCTACATGATGCCTTACTCATTACGGGACACCCTGTATATACGAATTGAGAATCGAACACTGAATACGCTACTTGAATACGTCCCTCTACTAAAATGTCACACTGTGTATAAGCTGAGTATAAACGGCAATAATGATATTTTTATGATAATTTCTACAAATAATGAAACAATAGGTAATCATAGTTCGTTGGCACAAAATTCTCCAATTTAAAACGAACTCACAAATCAGATTAATTATATATTGTTATATTTAATTGCGATTTGTACTTGAAGTAAACATTATTTTCTTTTATAGTGTTTAAAGAAGAAGAGAAAAAAGTGAAAAGTTTCAGCTAATACAATAAACGCGGTAATATTAGCCTGAAAAGTAATAAATTTACGGAAAACTTCATTAGTTTCAGTCCAGCGATTGAAAAATTCTAGTTTTATTATAGGCTACAATTCATTTATAGTAATCCAGTAAAAATTTTTACCTTTTTTCTGATTTCTGTTACAGATTTCTGAGATAAATCTTCATAAACAACGCAATGAATACACCAAACGTAAAAATTATATATAATATTAAATACTTATATACAAATGTTTGTAAACATAATTATCATACGAATGGCCACGCGTGCAAGCAGACAATAGGTGTCATTATGGCCATATCGGGTGGACCACCGTAATACGCAGTCACGTGCTAATAAATAAGGAAACTAATAAGTAACCTTCCCTAAAATGCATTCATTTTTTTATATTTGTAAGCAAAATTATTATACGAATAGCCACGAGCTTAATCAGACAATGGGTGTCATTATGGCCATATCGGGTGGACCACCGTAATACGCAGTCACGTGTTAATAAATAAGGAAACTAATAAGTAAGCTTCCCTAAAAATGCATTCATTTTTTTTATATTTGTAAGCAAAATTGTTTTACGAATGGCAACGAGTATAATCAGACAACGTGTGTCATTATGGCCATATCGGGTGGACCACCGTAATACACAATCACGTACTAATAAATAAGGAAACTAATAACTAACCTTCCCTAAAAATGCAGTGTATTAGGTTGAATCATTTTTTAATTTTTGTAAACAATATTGTTATACCAATGGCTACGAGCATAGTCAACAATAGGTGTCATTATGGCCATATCGGTTTGACCACCATAATACACAATCACGTGTTAATAAATAAGGAAACTAATAACTAACCTTCCCTAAAAATGCAGTGTATTGAGTTGATTCTTTTTTTTGTATTTGTAAACAAAATTGCTATACGAATGACCACGAGCATAATTAGACAATGGGTGTCATTATGGCCAAATCGGGTTGACCACCATAATACAGAATCACGTTTTTTTTTGTTATAAGCCTGCAAGCAGAGCATGCGGTTCACCTGATATTAAGTGACTGATCGCAGCCCATGAACATCTACAATATGAAGCAGATGCCTTGCCGGCCTAAAGGAACGGGAAGTTTGGAGAGGAATAAAACAGGATGGGAGAGGAAAAGGGAATACGTGCTAATAAATAAGAAAATTAATAACTAACCTTCACTAAAATGCATTTGGTTGATATATTTTTTAAATATATTTGTAAACAAAATTATTGTACGAATGGCCAGGCGCATAATCAGACAATGGGTGTCATTATGGCCACATTGGATGGTTTATCCTAAGAGGCAGTCACATATTAATAAATAATGAAACTTTCTTAAGTCTTAATTACATTTGATTCACTGTGTTTTTCCAACGACAAAAAGAGGTCAATACGTGTATGTGTGTGAAATCATTTGAGCTGCAATTTTATCTTAACCATTTTATAAAATGTTTAAAGTCCTTCGTTAATAAAAAAGTGGCCACAATTCCATTATTATCCAGGGATTAGCCACAACCGAGAGAGAGAGCAGAGTGCAGGTATAACATCAAATTATTTTGTCTTCTTCTTAACTGTTCGATTATACTAATGAGATAGATATGAGAAAAACTTCTAAGCTAATAATGAAAAAAATACCAAATCAGTAGAAACCCGAGACGCTTCTATGATACAGTTTTTATAATACCAGGGAGTGCCGGCAGCATAAATTTATATAAGCGTTCCTCGATTGATGGAAAGTATTCTTTCAAATCGGACTATACACTTAAATTAACACGTAAAATAATCACTATTACTTATCTTTACTTTTATACTATCTATACTAATATTATAACGAGGAAAGACTTGTTCTTCTTTGAAATTCTGTACAGAGATTTGAAACCTCAGGAATGACCTAGGATATTTTTTATCCCAAAAATCCTACAGGAACAGGATATATTCGCTGGTGAAACCGTGGAGCTCAGATAGAAAATAATATAGATAATTTTTACTTGGTAATAAAAAAAACAAAGTGATAGATAGCTATATCAATTAAAAGTTCACACAATAATAAAAATAATTAATCGATTCTTATTAAGTGTACCTTCTCATCGATACTTGTATATGCTGACATATAAAGTGTATGGGCAAAATTGTCGAAATCGCCTATAAAAGCATGACCGGCAAAATGTGTTACGTTGTGTTACACAATTGTTGTTATTAGGAAAAGATAACATACGAAGCGTGCCGTTTACCTTTCATTTCCGATGTATAGTGTAAACTGTAAGCTTGAGCTTTTTCATTAATAAAGAAAGGGTTAAAACGACTGAGTTGACAGGCTACACGTGACCTAGACTTAGATTTTAGCAAATATGTAGGCACATATTGTTTCGCTGCAATTAATTACACGAATTTACAATAGGCTGTATATACTGAGATATAGAGCAATATCTATAAAAAGTTACTTGTTATGTTACTTACACCATTTTTGTTGTAAGGAACATGCTACACAGCGTTTACGTTTCGTGGTCGTATTGCACCATAAACAGAGTTTGGATTTTTTAATTATTATGCGGATATAAAGATATAATACATCGGTTGAAATCTAATATTGCTAGAAGTATCAATATGAACTGATGTGTGTCATGGTATTGACAACTACAATATCAGTACAACTATCCTCTAAGGTTCTTTTCTTGTAGACAGTGATAAATTATTTTAGAAACGTCGTTGGTACTTTAATGAAATTGTTAAGTGAATATTATAACATAAAAATTTTCGCCAAAAAATAGATACGACTTCCTCACTCTAAAAAGTAGAAAATAACTTTTATTTGATTTTTGTTGAAATCTATACAAAGTCGGTGCAAAATCTTGTTAAATTGAAAATAGATAAAGGCACCGACTTTGTATAGATTTCAACAAAAATCAAATAAAAGTTATTTTCTACTTTTTAGAGTGAGGAAGTCGGTTCTATTTTTTGGCGAAAATTTTTATTTTATCCTTTTTAGTGTCCTGTGAAGGGTAATCACGTCATCTAGTCACAGTTCAGTTGATATATACATCATTAAACCTTAACCGCAGAGCTTATTCCGTTGATTTTCGAGGAGTTCCCTGGAATATCTTCCACAGGGATGATCAGACTTGAACAAAATTTCTATGGGACCACACATGAACTCTACTCTTTCGAATGCAAAAAGAATTTTCCAAATCGGTCCATAAACGCCGGAGATATGCGGTAACATACATAAAAAAAAAATACGGTCGAATTGATAACCTCCTCCTTTTTTTGTAAGTCGGTTAATAACAATAAAAAAAGATATTTGATATTCTCAAAATTGGTATCCTATCATAACATGTCGATTTCTGTTGTAGACGTGTTTTTAAAAATGTCTTACCTCGTTTATTTTAAGTCGTTGTAAATGACAGTTTAAGCACTAGCTAGGCATAAAGAATACATAATCGCTTCCGCCTGTGAAAAGTACCAGCTCCTACAAATTAAGGTTATAATATGTACAAAGTATGAATAAACCAGTTAAAAATAATATGGACGCCTTTTACCAAAATTTCCGATATTCGAGTAAAAAATAAATATTTAATAGCAAAATGGCCGTTTAAAATTTAACGTTTATTTATTTTTTGTGTCCATTTATGGCAACAATAACCAAGTATTGACACTGAATATTGGAATGTATAATATTTGTAATTTATCTGTTCTTAGAATTTTTGTGAGTATTGACATTAGTTTGTAGTATTTTCGCCAGTTTTTCTTAAAACTTTATATGATTTATTTGTTTTTTAATATAACATATTTGAATTAACATGCAATTTTTATAATGTTGTAGTTTAATGTTTAAAGAATGGAAAAAGACACAATTTTGAAACAAATTTGAGGCAACTTGAAAGTTTAATAGGGTATTATTTATAGTTAAAATATAGTATTCTCAAAAACGGTTTTTTTGGAGGAAATCTCTACCTGCCTGGCTTTATAAAAGCCCTGCTACTCACCAGACTGCAATTACGTAAAAGTCGAACAGCTTTGTACTCAAGACATTGCCATATGGTACCTAAAGTTTTTGACCGATTGCCATTGATAATCCGACGACTACCACTTACATTTTTATAATAAAACTAAGTTTGCTAGTACAACACTGTTTTTATGACATGAATGTATCATATACACGACACCATACTTAATAAAAAATAATTTGTTACGCTCTTATTCATTGGAATTTTATAGTAAAATCTCAATTGATTTAATGATTTTAAGTATTTAATAATTGGCATGCCATTAAACATGGCGAGGCATACGTATCAAAGGTACTCTATATTAATTTTAACATCCACATCATACAGTGTTTCTACAAATATTTTTTTTATCATTAACACCACAATATCATCATAAAAAATAGACAAACTAATGCATAAGTATAAGTACAATTTTTTTGAAGAAATTCAACATGTAACGCGTAATAAATAGTTCAAGAAACATGCTTTGGTAGTAGGACTAGTAGGTAAACTTTATAAATAGAAATATAGTATCACATTCTGACATTTGACCTTTCAGGAATCCCTAAATGATAAAAGGCTACAACATCAATGGATATTAATTTAAAAGCAACCGTATAAAACCACCTTAACCTTATAAATATATGACAAACGTAAAAATAACTTATTTTAGAAATACAGAAAGAAATTGGTACTTGGCCTTAATTTGACTTCGTTTTGTGAAAAAATTAACTGCATGAATTTTTTTATCCCTTATTCCCGGTATGACTCCCTTGAGGTGAAGAGGGTATAAGAGCGTTTGAAGTATTCAGGGATTATACGAGGTATTTTTTCAAAATGTGTTCAATTTTTTTAATAATCATCTAAATATAAACAATGACACATATTAAGTTAATAAATATAAAATTACGCATACTTTATAAAATATTAGTATCGCAAATTATCTTAAAAAGTGAGTAAATTACTGCCATGAATTACTGTGCGATGCCTGATTTTACTCACACAAACTACTACTATATTTTTTTATCATCTTATTCTATAGCGGTAACGTGTTGTGTACTTGCAAATCATTATATCCACAAGTTTCATTTTTAAATTACCAAAATGTGTAAAAATTATAAAAAGTATAATACATATATTGTTTTTAATTTATTATCTGATTATGTTTAAAATACCCTGTAAAAACTTGAACACACACAATATATTTTATTAAGATTAAACTAAAATTAAGCCAAGGTAATAAAAGGACCATAAAATGACCCCCAAAGTTCGCTAATGACCCATGAATCTTGGCACAATTTAAAATAATGCAGTAATTATGTTAATAACACACCAAAACCTTATGTGAATGGCACATTTTTTACATTTTAAGGTAATCCAGGCGGTGAATAAGGAATAAAGACAATGGTAATTGAGTTTTTAGTCGCATTTTTAATTTAACCAAATATTTTCCTATATACCATAAAATAAATAGTGACTCGCGAGGTCTCAGAGTCGAGATGGCCGGTAAGTGTATGTTTAAGTATTTTAAAGTTGTTCGACGGTAACTGAAGTATTGTTAATTCGGTCTTGATAAAATTTAGTAGGTGAAAAGTGAAGACAAAAGAAAATTTTTAGAGCGGAATTGGTGGGGAGTTTCGAAAACAGACAAAGGTTTAGTAGGCAAGTTTAATAAAGGTCTTGATTTATACAAGGCAAGGTTTAGCTCGGAGCAAGCCACTTGAACTAAGACTCGACATCTGCACTGAAGATTCGGCAGAAAATTCGTAGGGTGATACCAAGAGAATAACATAGGATACCGCGATAGGTGAAACCCCGGTGCAGTTAGTTAGCCCGCTAGTTCTGGATAAAACCTAACGATGACTACATCAAGATATATCGTTACAAAGCTCTAACTCGATGCCACTTCTGCTGTTAACCATTAATCAAAGTCTCAAATAAAAAATCTATACTTAATATTATAAAGAGGAAAGGTTTGTTTGCCTGATTGTTTGTATTGGATAGGCTCCGAAACTACAGGACCGATTTGCATGAAATTTTATACAGAGATTCTTTGAAACCCCTGGTATGACATAGGATAGTTCTTCCCGAAAATCCTACGGAAACGGGATTAATACGCGTGTGAAACCGCGGATCTCAGCTAGTAAAAAATAAGGCGAAAGTTGGATCCATTTGGAAAAAACAAACAATTTTATAAACATAATTTTTCTCTTTATGACGAAAACGTGAGATCTCGGTGTCCCTTTTAATGGCTGAAAAGACCTCACATTATTTAAATGAATCCATTAAATATCACAACGGGAATTTGATTTTTATAAATACTACCCGCGCCCCGCGGTTTTACACGTGTAACTTCTGATCCCGTGGAAACTCCGGGTTTCAAAGTAGCTAGGTTATATACCTGAACCTAAGGGTCTAAGGTAAACCTTTAGGTAAGCCTATAGGTTTAGTAAACCTTTAGGTAAGCGTAGATTTTGATCTCTATGTTTAATATAGTAAGCATTATACCGACTAAGAAGATACCGACAAGACACTCCATTGTTACTCTTTTAAAGTCAACAATTCTAGTTACAATATTATTAGTAATTGTCTTATACTTGAGTAATATATAGCACGTATAAACTCTTAACAGACAAGCTAGTTGTTACATTAAAAATATTACATTTCGTAATGATTACTATGATTAGTTATTATGATTACTTCGTTACTAATATTATAAATGCGAAAGTAACTATGTCTGTTTGTCTTTTCTTCACGCCTGAACCATTGAACTTATTTAAAATGTTATACAGGGATTATTTGAAGCCCGTTAAAGGACGTAGGATAGTTTTAATCCCGGAAATCTCACGGGAGATATACGCGGAACCGCAGGGCACAGCTAGTGATAAATAAGTCGGTTATTTATTTAAAAAAAACAGATAATAAGCCTTATGTCAATTGAAACAGTTAAACTTATTCGTTTCCCAAAGTTTAAAGCGAAATGAACCGGAACAAATATTTGTGTTCAAACTTGTTTTGCGGATGTGCCTGGCAGTCTTATCCTTGAATTGTTCATATTTGATAGCCATTTAATGCTATACTTTACATTTTTAATTTACCTTTTTTCGAAGAAACGTCTGAATTTATCTTTAAGTAGCCGATCCTCGCGGCTTCGCTCCCGTAGCATAATATTATATGTATGTTAAATATAGCCTATGTTACTCGTGGATAATGAATGGTGAAAGATTTTTTAAAGTCGGTTCAGTAGTTTTTGAGCCTATTCATCACACCAAACAACAAATGAATTTACCTCTTTATAATACAGATTGTAAAAAATCGATTGATGTTGACATTTGTTCCGTAAAAATTTAATTGTGCCTCGCTTTTTTCTTTTTTTTTGTAAGAAAATTTCAGGATAATGCTTGAATAAAAAGTTAAAGGTTTGTATGAAAAATGTAGTTGCGTCTCTGTAAAACCTAATCGTATTTTGGTGTTTAATAAACATACATAGAAATAATAAGAAATAATAAGAATAAGAAACTTTTAAAATATAAATTGTACTAAATACGTAAACAGGTACCTAGTTGAATCATAAACATCTATGTTCAGTGAACTGTTTATTTTAACATTGAATTTGCATTCAGAATTTAACACACAAATAAATTATGTTTATTTTTATAAAGTTGTTTCATATAAATCCGCAACAATACAGCAGTATTATTCTTTAAACCAAGGACGCAAAATAAAGCCTGATACATACTGAGTTATGTCAAGCGTGGATGAACCTTAGTGAGGAGTATGGGATGCCTACATTCTTCTACACATCGGCAGATGCATACGCGGACGACATCTGTCGATGTATGGCGGATGCATCTGCAGACGTAAATTACCTACTATGGCTGTCTACGGACAGATTACCAGATGACAGACATATTACCCAGTCTTCACGTCGCGAAAAACATCGGCAGATGACGTCCGCGTATGGCCCTGCTGATGTGTAAAGGGGGCTTTATACGCAATCAGGAAGACTGTTTAGACGGCGTGTTGGCATGCGCTCACTGTTTATGAGCTATTTTGTACTCCTCACTATAAATAAAATGAATTTTGTTATGTTATGCTTACATCCTTCTAGAAAACTTGCTCTACCTCCGCGTTAGAGCTTATAGGTTTTAATTTTTTTTAGTCTTCAAGTACTCAAATAATCAAATATTAATTAAGATTCCTAAATAATTTATTTGACTTTAAAATTTTAATACATATTAAAAAGGGTGCAAATTCAATCAAAATACATATTATCTTTCAAATATAAAAGGCACTTAAAAGCACTTTGCAATAATTTTGTCACCAAAATCACGTCCACTAATGTGCTAACCACAGAACAGAGAATAGGCAATGTGACATAGTCGTACAATAACAATTTTGATCTACAAATGAAAAATGCATTAACAGTTACAGTGACATGCATGCATTACAGCTTCAAATAAGGCGTTGATAAATTAATCGACTTTATAGTTTTTTAGTATTTGTAAAGTAGTATTCTTCATGTTAAATTTATTTATCTAGTACCAAAGCAAAAGAAAAAATAATTTACCATATTTTATTTAAGAGTCTAATTAGTGGTTTTGAATTGAATGAAATTGAATTTATGAACTCAGTGCACCCTAGGCGTTATTAGACTAGAATCGTATTATTTTTGCAAAATTTGCGTTACAAGAGAAAAAGTAAACATAGGTTTTATGTTAGAGTATTATATTAAATAATTTTAAAATAAATTTTCCGCTAACGTTAATTTACAATTTAGATAGACGAAAGAGCCTGGGGCGATTGTCTTTTGACTGAATTTACATAAAGAGGAAATATTTGTAAGCTTAACACCCGTATTCCCAGAAGTTACCTTAATTTTACTTCAACTCAGGTTACGTCAAGTATGACGTATGACGAATTTCAATCGAAAATTCATAACATAGGAATATAATATTTTAATAAATAGATCGCACGAACCGAGGTGTTAAATTTTCTTCTCCAAAATTTTCATAACGTGAGTGGACGTGAGTTAGTAGAGTTCCGACTCAGAATGTAAATTTTCATTGACAGAGGTTGAGTGAAATTGAGGGATGCTCGAGGAACGTATTAGAATACGGGTAAGTCTAATACAAATTCAATTTCTCGAGGGCTGTCGCTTTAACCAACTTCATAAAAGGATTCTTAACGATTTTTGATTATATTTGTATATAGAGCTTGTGGCCTTGAATTCGCCTGCATGGACTCCACCTTCAAATTTTATCAAAGTAATATTTTTAGGATGAGAAAGCTAAATAATGCGTGCCCACAACTCTAATTAAGACGTTTGTATCAGGATATAAGATAGAATTATTTTTGTTTAAATCACTATGTTACCCAAAAACAAATTTTACTCAGATGTGGGCGATTTCTCAGTTGTGCCACAATATGTATTTCTAAGACCGTACGCGCGTCTGGTTGTTATCTCCTTCCCATCAATAATTGCAACAATTGTTTTCGAGAAAACATGACATAAAAACGTTCCTTCTAACCGAATTTCGGCCACGGCGGCCAATCTGTACAGAAATAAGCCTGCGAGGGAGATATTATGGTGCACAAGTGTGTGCGCAAACACAGGTGCACTCTCTATTCCTTCACTCTCATAACCCGATGGGGGCAGACCGGCACGATCGGAGAGAGATCAGGCGCAGGACCGACGGCTTTACGTGCTCAAAACAAAACATAACATACATACAGTCTCGAATATCAGTAAAACCTTGTAAAACCATTTGAAACCCAGAAAAACAGCCATATGAAGTTTGCAGTCGTTTAATGGTTCTAGACACTACCTACCATTTTAATTTTAGTGATAGTTAATTTTTACAACGTTACTTTATAGTTATTAATTAAAAATTCTTGGTTAACCGCAAATTGTTTTGAAGGCTATAGCTTCTTCTATAGTTCTATTTATAACGCTAATGACGATTCAAAAAGTAACTAATATTTTATTTTTTTTTTAAAGTAGTTCCCGATTCCTAGGCTAGACTAGGCTCCCGCCTGTAGCTTCGCTCGTGTTCATTTCGATAATTGTGTTTCTTTAATCTACTTTCTATCGTTTAATAAAACTTATGAAGCAAAAGACGAAGAAAATCAGTTCAATTCAAACAGTCTGAATTTTTGGACGATCACAACCTTATATCGATTTTTTCTCGTCATAATACTCATATCGTTTTATGTTGGACATCATATTTCACGACGGCAGCGCAGCAAAACGTAAAAGCATCGTAACTAAAGGCAGAGATATTATTTCTTTTGATTTTCTAGATTTTTTATTTACGTGTTCAATTTTAACCCTTTGATCACGACGCACGACCCATGATCTCCCTGCCTGATTCAATCAATAAATACTTGAAAAAAAACAAAACAAAAAATATATGAACTCATACAGCTTCTAAAATATTTTCAAGAATAAGTTAGTTTTTATAAAGGTGATTAAAAATTAAATCATTTTTTTCTTAGCATAGCAAAACAATCGAAATGTATATTCCGATAGTAACAAGCGAGTGAAAGATCCAAATTTAAGAGTTTAACAATTCACGCTACATAATTCACCATTTACATACGTTTTAGGCTTTTTAGAAACTAAGCGGTTTTTAAACGATATCATAAATGATAATTGTATTAATTAAATACATGAACATCGTAAGCGATGGGAAATTTTAATAGTATAGTACCTAGGTACTTGATAATTTAACTCTTAAGTTTAAGTATTTATTTTTTAATGAAGTAAGCAGTTAATATTGTTCAAAATACACGTACACGATGTTAAATATAATCATTGATCTTCTAGTTTTTAAATGAATAAATTACATCTTAAACGAGTTAAAATATACCAGTAATTTCTTAAATAGGTCGACAAAACAATTGAATTGTATTACGCTAGTAATGAGCCAACAAAAGATCCAAATTTAATTCACGCTACCAGAAACCACCATTCAAATACATTTTAGGGTTTTTGACAACTGAGCGGTTTCTAATCGATGCCTTAATGAAATGTCAATTATATTTAAAAGCCGTGATTTTTGAAAAAATATCGTAGAAACCAATCTCCTTTTAAGTACATTTTAAGACTATCTAAAATTAAATTCTAAATGTATTCGAAAACAAAACTTATATAGCTAAAAGGTTAATATTGTCCATTTTGTTGAAGGGCATATTTGTATGTTTAGATGTTTACTCAATTATAAAAACCCGTCTAAACACTATTTAGCAGACATACGGGTGAAAACTAGTATGAAAAAATCATATCATTTTAAGACATAAAAAAAGATATTACGTAAGGAAAATGGCAAAAACGCATCATACGTAACCAGCTTACCCATTGTTTGAAGCCCGACCATGACCGTCTAGATAGTGAGAGTAATTACACCAGCGACTTTCGCTGCTTCGTGAAACAAGGCAAAAAACACTTTATCCCCCAAACATAAAACTCGAATTCCTTTACTTCATTTTAAGCTTTCATAAAGCACTGAAATTAGATCTCTAAAGCCTTAAGACAGGTTTGTTTTTCCTTAATTGCGTGATAAAAATTATTTATGGATTTGATGTTATGCTAAGTATTCACATTTCGGTATTACACGCATCGGACATCGTATTTGACGAATCGAAATATTATTTGTATAAAATATCACACACGTGTAACCACTGGTTTAAATTGTATGTAACGCATTTCCTATTCAAATAATTCGATGATCATGATAATAATAATGCCTCCCTGACCGATAGCGGTCATAGTGGCCAATCTCAATAGAGATAAGCCAGGTACGCGGGAGATATTATAGGGCACAAGTATGTGAGCAAACACAGCACTCTCTGTTCCTTCACTCTCATAAACCGATGGGACGGCAGACAGACACGACCGGAGAGAGATCAGGCGCAGGACCGACAGTTTTACGTGCTGTCCGAGGCACGGGGGTGTTTCAACACCACCTTCCAGACTTAGGGCTGCTATTGAGAATTAATTAAGTAGCAAAATTTTTGTAAGAAAAATCTCAATAACACTTTTTTGGCCCCACCCGGGAATCGAACCCAAAACCTCTCGGTCTGTAATCAGAGATGCAACTACTAGACCAACGAGGCATGAGACCGACTTGTAGATGCCTGGCTTTAACCGGAATAGTTATGTCATATACATAAAATTGATTTATTGTATTTCGTTACGTGTTCAAACATGTTTGACGTTTATAATAAACGTCAAGATAAATATAAACGATATCTGGTATCGCGAGGATTATCTGGTTATAAGTTTATATAAAAAATGTTTTTTTCCTTCAATTTACAAAATAATTCTACACTTATATCATAAACCGACACGACTTTATGTTATTAGCTATTATTAGCGTCTTGTTTAACTAAACGCTTAACATGAAAACTTTTTCTTATGAAACTCACGACTTCGCTAAAGACATCATTTATTTACATGTTACATAACAAATCACGTGATATAAACAATAACGCGTATTACTACGCAACTTCACGCATGCGCTTTTCCTCTTCAAAGATAAATAATAGCCGGAAGACTATCGTCTTTTTAATTGACAATATTATTTACGTGTGTTTTCCTTCAAACATTCTTTATATGGGCAAGTAAAGCACCTATTGTTGTAAGAATATTGGAAGTATTAATGAGCAATTATATATTGATGTTAAGGAAATCTATCATTAAGTTATAATATTGTCCTCTATCAAGGATAGACTGATACGTCGTATTAATATAGGATACGTCATCTTACCCATAATACATATCATACCTTTTTAAATTTAATTTAGCCAAATATGTAAATAATATGCTAATGTGTCAATACATTCAATCCACCGAATAAATTACGCTATAATCAAATATTACTCACACAAATTTAATTGGTGTAATACTAAAACCTCTTTCGACTTTTGAATAAAAAATCAACGTACCATTTTCAAATTTCGAAGCACAATAGACAACTAGAAAAAGCACCAAATGAACCACTTCACTTTATCACTACGTTTCGATTCACCTAAATTTTTCACTCAGCAGTCCGACGAAATAAAACTGATTGCACCTCCTTCGTCACTGCTTTCGTCTGCAAAAAAAAAATATGATTTAGTGAAAGTAGCAGTCGTTTGTGATGTTTTTACATTGGAACTATTTCGACAGCGTTTTGGCGCCAACTCTTGGCGAATTATTTAAAGGCACGCTTTCTAGATAAAAATTTGTAATTATTTAGAAATGTAACGAAACAGTTAATTGTATCTAATTGAAGCTTAAAAGGTTCTTGTTTATACAGATTCAAAACGTTTATATTGAAGAACATTTTAAACATTATGGTTATCGATTGTTCTGTATAATAAGATTTTTTTTTCAAATTATAATTATTTTTATGATAGTATAGCTATTTAATATTATTCTCGTATTCATTATAGAATTATTTACTTTTAAAACCAGAAATAATTTTAGGTTGGTAACGATAAAGTCAAATAAGAGGAAATATGTAAAAAGATAAATATTTGGACAATCACCTATTTGCATAGGCTCTAATGTTTGTAGAAATATTAAAGGCTAAGTGATTATTAGGTTTGTCCAAAGAGAAGTGTTATCAAAGTTACATAATATCCTAAATCTATCTTCGCTTATAGTCCATTAAGATCGGACTATCAGATTGTGTTATGAACAATTAGGTAACTAATAGTGTGACATAATATCATCATTATTTCTTTACCATGAACTTTACTTGTAGTAGTAATACATAAAAATAGAATAGATCGGTACGCCAATTACAAAGTTTTATTTTTAATTTACTCGTAGTTTTGGAATGCATCCTCTTTAGCATATAATTTTATGTCAAACTTGAATCATAGAAATATACTTAAAAGAAAATCGGAGCGACATAGGTCACATAGGAAAAAACAACGGTTAACGTAATTACACTGAAAAAAAATCTTTCAGCTCCAAAATTGTAATTATTTATAACGTACAGATATTTCCGTAAAGTTATTGAAAAGTGTTTCGTTGTGACGCGGAACCAAATGATAAATTCATTCTATTACCATCACAAGGGACATTATTATTATAAACTTATTCCCAACCCACAGAAAAGGGCAAGAAGTTTAAATACATAAAACTAATAATATGATATACCCACGTTGGAAACGAGGTCCTCCAATTATATTTTACATAAATAGAAGTCAACGATCTGACCCAGCGGTCTTCTCAGCGCCATTTTTAAAGACGTCTTATTTGACAGGTGTGAATTGTTTGTTAGGGGAAATAGTTTTTA
>LQNK01000307.1:318255-328496 GCA_001586405.1 Phoebis sennae | reverse complement strand
AATTGAACATAATATTTTCAATTTTTAATTATTATTTAATTATTACCTAAGAAAATCCGGCATAAAACACAACAAAATATGAACTGCACAGTCTATTACACGTACAATAGTTGCTGCGAAGTAGCGCGGCCCGCGCGGCGTCTGTTTTGTGACGTCACAAGCGGTCACGTGACTTTAGCGGAACTCGAAATTTTTCTGAAGTTTAAAAGCCTATAAAATGAAAACTACTTGGTATTTTTGACTGCAACAAAAAACAGTGTATTTGTATAGGTACAAGCTATACTGTAACAAACTTTCAAGCTATTTGGCATACCTAGTAACATTCTCAATTAAAGAGGAATTAAAAATTTTGTTTGGTAGTTTGTTTGTAATGAATAGGCTCAAAAACTACTGAACCGATTTTAAAAATTCTTTCAGCATTCGAAGTAACATAGGCTATATTTTATAAACTATATATATAACATTATGCCATGGGAGCGAAAGCACGCAGATCAGATAGTAATCAATATTAGCCCAATCGGTGCATCAGTTCCCGAGTTTTGGCGAGACAAACGAACAAACAACGATTTGATGATCAGAAATAAATCAAAATACAGAGATATAGTTTACAAATTGTTGTGAAATGATTTTTTAAAAATATGTGTCAATAAAATTATTTTTAGTGTAAGTAAATGGTTCTTATAATGATTTGTCCTTATAATGTATATTTTACAATCAAAAACAAATGAAACAATGCTCACTTTGTACCCGCATATTCATACAATTATGATTTATAATGAATTTCTGACCTCTGACGTCATTCAATCAAAAATATTACAAAACGAAAGTAAGAAATATTGAACGCATACAACCAATGGATAATAACTTTAACGATTGTAATGGTGACTGACTTAACGCAAATTTTCTCTTCATATGACCTCAGTAATTACATAATTGATTAAGCAAACTGCATTGGATAAGTACTTTATTATATTGGTCTTGTCTTTTGCAAAGAGGTTACAAAGTATTGACTGGAACAAAACACGTTTAAAATCTGTCTGCGTTTAAAGGTTATTAAATGATATTTATCAACCTTACAAAATTTAATCTTGCTCTTCCATCCTGCTCCCAAAAGGTTGTTTGGAAGAAATTGCTCTAGGCAATAAGACCGCCTTTTGCACACTTGTAAATTAAATAAGACATTTTTGTAATTCTATTATTATTAAGTGCAATAAAGGATGAAAATAAATAAATAAATAACAAAACTTTTAATAAAACATTTCCGACTAAAATCAACATTTGTATTTCATGGCATTTAATCCAAAAACGTGTCCTAACCAATTATTATTGATGGTGATATTAATTTTTTGTTCGAGTGTTATATAAGGTCCTTAAAAACAAGATTTTGATGTATTTGGTACATCCAAATCAGTGGTTCCCAAGCTGTGGTCCGAAGAAGGCAAAAGTGGTGCGCGAAAGGTATCAATTTTTCCCCCCTCTTCCCCCGTTAGCACACGCTTGGCTTGAATAGTTTTTTTAATATGCTACTCTAAAAAGTGGCCCGCAGAAGTCAAAACGCAAAAGGTTTTTGTGTCCCCTGCCCAGGATGAGACTCACGCTTTTGAACTTTTTTTTTATACGTAGATATTCCAAAAAGTTTTCCGAGAAAGGATTCAAATTTGTCACCACCCGCTACCATAAGAGTCACGTTTTAACCGATTACTTACTTCGTTAAATGTTCTGTTTGAAAAGTTTAATTTTCAAACTATGAATAAAAATAACATATATTTTAAATTGCCATGAAGAAGCAACTTCTTTATATATTTTATGTTACCTTTTCATAAAACACACAAAGTATTTTATAGTTTTGTTTCCTGTTAAAGTACATTTCAAATGTTCGCATCACTCAAGGCTATATGAAATATGTACATACACGTGTGTCCTTAAAATAGAGAAATACCAGAAACTTGTATTTAATCAAATTGATACCCCATTAACAGCCTGTTTCTAGCCACGTGCGCGTTAGAAGTAAGGTTGCCAATTTATTTTATACTAACTAATCCGCGCAGCTTCGCTGCCGTAGCATAATGTCTATATTCTATAAAATATAGCCTATATTACTCATCGATAATGTAGCTTTCGAATTGTGAAAGAAAATTTTAAATCGGTCCAGTAGTTTTGAGCCTATTCATTTCAACCAAACAAACAAACAAAGCTTTCCTCTTTAGAATATTATGTTATTAGTGTACATGATACACGGTAGGATTTTATAATGCCGGCTGAAAGGTACTTTTAACTGTAGATAGAAAATGATACACAAAGAAAGGAATCTTAAATGAAATTATTCAGGGACATTTAACACTTCGCCATCTAGGCCCAAACTAAGCAAAGCTTATACTATGGAAACCAAATAACTGATAGATATACTTAAACATCCTTTTTTTGTAAATACATACTCAGTTAACGAGCTTTTTTGGTTAACTCTGTTAACTAAAAATTTTAAAACGAAACTCAATTACAAGACTCTGATAAATATAGCTAAGTCTAATAACTTGGAAAATAAATAATAATTACCAAATATATATACTATTAATAAATAATAATTACCAAATATAAATATAATAATATGTACTATTTTTTCGTAAATTTCCAAAAATTACTATATTTTTTGCAATGATGGCAACCCTAGAGGTCACATGTTGAACTTTTTAAAAACGTGATTTTTTCACATTATATCCAGCAATGACCGAATCGCTATATAATCTGTTATAATAATAATTGGTGATAATTGAAGTCTCATGCGTGACCAAACACAAATACGGCCTATCACTTACTTTAAAACAAACAAAAAATGAACTATTCCTACATCCGTTTCATTGACAACATAAAAATATTTTTATATCATACCGTCTCATTGAATAGCTAAAAGAAATCCTAAGTACCTCTGACTAGCCTAAAATTTGTTGTTGTATATCAAAGAAATAAATAAATATAAATGCTTCATTTGCCACATTAGTATATAGAAATAACATATTTAAAATTTTTGTCTATCTATCTGTCTGTATAACCATTATAGAAACAAACTACTCGACGAATTTTAAAGAAACTTGGTATAATTATTTTTCATACTCTTGAGCTGGTTATAGTATACTTTACATCACGCTACAATCAATAGGAGCAGAGCAGTGAAGGGAAATGTTAAGAAAACGGGAGGAGTTACTCCCATTTTTTAAGCTGCCGTGCAATCTTAATGGTTAAAGCTACATAGAAATCATAAATAGGGTTGACCAAAACGCCTCAAAAACATAATTTTTGTAGTCCACGAAGCCGCGGGAGGAAACCTAGTTAGTTAATAAATTCGACACAATTTCTTCGTATTCATCAACTCCACATTACATTATTATTTTAATACGCGAAAGTTCAAGTTATTGTTGTTAGTAATGGTATTAATTTGCATCTCATAAACTGAATGAAATAGATTTTATTACCTACTTAAATTCTATCTTATAATACTTCTAAATACTAGAGATATCGTATCGATAGTCGTTGAATTTAATAGTGATACTCTTTATAAGTTTGGATAATATTTGTATTAGTTTATTTACCAAGGGACGAAAGATAAACGTTATTCTATTCCAACTTGATCTGTTTACAAAACAAACACGTTCGATTTGCTTGTAATTGAAGATTTTGTAGTTACCCAATGTTACTAACACAAAAGAGGCACACATTTTCAACTGAATTATTTCGCTAGTACTGAAAAATATATATATATGGTAGGTATCTATATGGGAAACTAACTGTAACGTGCCTTCGCTACTGTAGATTAATGTAGAGTGATGAATAGACACTTTCCTAAGCAAGTTATTTATTTTCTACCTTGAGAATTTCGAACACTAATAAAAACGATTCGTATATGTTATACTATGACGTAACGTCGTTAAAAGGAACTGAACCTAAAACAATCTGCGGATAAATTTCGTTCGAAAGAGCTAAGTTTATTCTTGAGGGTGTTTGAAAACTGTTATGATGACTCTTCTATAAAACACCGACATGAAACTGCAGACCTGACTAAAATAATTTTAGAATAACTTTAGGAACCGGGCCTAAGTATGTGAACACATCGAGATCGAAATATAACCCGTCAAAATTGTGTAAGGTCGCAGTAACGAGGTGTAAACAACGTAACTGACACACTGACACCGCTTACGATTACGTATTATCCACTACGCAAATCTTTACCAGGAAAGCGTTCATAGCCCTTTAAAGAACAGCCAATGTCAGAGATTAGGCAACTACAGAAGAGATGTTAAAATGCTAACAATATGATTTATAATTATATTAATAGAGAAAATATTATTTATCAAATTTGTGTAGTTTACGTCTTTTATGTGAAATTTAAAATATTTTCATGCTTTTTGGCTTAGCTGGAGTTATTGTATTACTACCATTGACAAACATATTCGCAAATAAAACCATTTCATTTATTGAATTGGCACATAAAAAAAACTAGTGGCAGCTCGCATTGTAATATATAAATCAAGACCTTTCATTTGATACCACACTTGGGTATAATTGTATTCGCATATATGACACCACTATCTTCGTAACCTTTCTACCGATTTTGCTCATCTCGACTTTTGAGATTTAACTTCCCTCGTTCAATAATCTGTTTACGGCTCTTTTAAAATGTTATTCCCCAGTATTGATTTTTTTAATAAAACTCCAATTTTATGGATCCAGGCATTAGATCCCGTGACCTTATTATTTTTGACGAAAAATGCCACCACTAAGCCAAAGGGGCCATGAAAGAATTTCCTTTTAAGAAAAACCTTGACAAATATATTAATGCCCTTTTAACGCTTTTTATGCTTCCGCTTGTAATGTCAGATTAAAGGATAATTACTAAAAAATTCTGAAACGGTCTTAATTTAAAAGTATTTTTATATATTTAATTTCAAACATCAGATAATAATTCTATTAATTTTGGGATAAAAACTCATCTAGTTTCTTTTACCTCATCAACATTAATTAGGTAATATACATAATTTAAAACCGGTTTCGATAGATCACGCCGGTTACTAGGACATGGTGTATTGAAACCGGTTATTTTAACTGATTTATGGAGATTATTTAAATATTACTATCACTTATTTTAATGAAACTTTATTTTGTTAATGTACAGGGTGTCCCGTAATGAGTGAAGCGTCTCTTGGGAGATGATAGCTGAGCGAAATATATCTAAAGGGAAGAAATAAAATATTTATTTTGAGTTTAGTACCTATTGAGTAAAATTTTGAAGTCGGATTTGATAGTCTGTGGTTTTAAAAAATATTCTACACAGAGTCGGTCAGCTAACTTTAAAACTTCTGTATTTAATGACGATTTCAAAGTGGCATAAAACTTATAGTTTTCTTTTGCAAAATAAATATAGCAATTTGAATTAAATTTGAGACCTATTTGAGACCCAAGGTAATAGTATGTAATGTTTATATTTTACATGAAAAATAATAAGAATAACAATAATACACCCCAATAACCAAAATAAAAACAGTGATATTTTCGTATGACGTTGATATTAGCTCAACTATCTGAAGAGAATCTTCACTCATTCAGGACACCCTGTGTTTAAATGTTGTTGTCTTTGCATTCGATTATACATTCGATTCGATTTTTGAAACTAAGAATAATTAATAGTGATTTTTAATGAGTTTTTTAAATAATGTTTTGCACCAAAAACCTGTATTGAAGACACAATATTGTTAAATAATAAAAATTTACTAGGCTAGATCAGTAATCTCACTTCCTTTGCTTTTAAATTCACAACCAAAAGTTGTCTCTATAAAAAGATCTTTTGAGTTTTACAGATAGAAAGTAAATTTTAAGAAATTATAATTTTATCGAGGGCATGAGATCAGGTTACCCATAACGCAAGGTGAATTACCAATTTTACTCTATCTATACTAATATTATAAAGTTGAAGAGTTTGTTTGTTTTTTGTTAGAACACCCTAGTCTCAGGAGCTACTGGGCATGAACTGCATTTTCTAAGCTATATTATATTTGCTCAATTTACTTATTTCGACAAGCATGTAGATCATATACGTAGAGCATTCGTTCTGAGTATCAACCTTACGCAAACATTATGTGGAATAAGCGATAGAGCTTGCACAAGCTTTAAAGTCAAAACCAGCAAAAACTCGTCCTGACTGTTGCTACAATCTCATATTAATTGAATATAATCATTTGCGCAAATTCTTCAACTGCTTTTTTTTTATTTGACAGTTGACATTAGGATAATCATTTGCGCAAATTCTTCAACTGTTTTTTTTAATTTGACAGTTAACATTAGGATAATCATTTGCGCAAATTCTTAAACTGTTTTTTTAATTTGACAGTTGACATTAGGATAATCATTTGCGCAAATTTTTCAACTGTTTTTTTTAATTTGACAGTTGACATTAGGACAATCATTTGCGCAAATCCTCTGACTCTTTTTTTAATTTGTGGTAGTTGACATTGAACTAAAAATCATTAACGTTTACTTTTATTCATTACAAAAATGCAAAATGGTTAAGGACATGAATAAAGTGTTAAAAGGCCTTGTTCCATAATTATTTTTTAAGTAATATTACCGCCTGGTATCAGTAAATTCCAGTAGTTTTCCGAAACAAAATTAAAATTAAAATTCGCTATTCATTATTAAAAACTTGCTCAAGCTATGTATGTAACTACAAAGAAATTAATAAAAATAAATGATATTTAGGGATTATAACTTGTGCATTCTTTAATTTAAAAAAAAGGCTGTGACATTGACATTTAATAATACAAGAAAATGCATACATTTATAGATTCTACAGTTGATTTAATAGTATTTTCCTCAACATTCAATTCAGTTACAAATTTTATATTATATACTAGCGACCCGCCCAGATTCACACATTCATTTTATATACAGATAAACCTTCCTTTTAAACCCTCTATCTTTAAAAAAAAACGCATCATAATCCGTTTGGTCATAGGGATAGACAGTGAAAAACGACTTTGTTTAATATTATGTTGTGACCATACTATTATTAGATACATTATGCGCATACATGCATAAAAATTATATCAAAAACTAGTAGTACGTACTGCATTGATTTCCTGTATTACGGTGTTGATTCGAAGGACCCAAAACCATATCGTTATTGTTTCCTGTGACTTTGACACTTCCTAAAAGTGTTGTAATTAACACCCAAAGAAAATGTATCGTATCGTACTGCATTAAGTCAAATTTTTAAATTCACTTTAAGAATTGAAATAATTGTTTCCTTTTTCATATGAGAAATGTTTTTGTTCATTGGTAAATTAAGAGTTGCTATTAAGAATAGAAGAAATGTACAATATTTGGATTCATATTTCCATCACTCGACGTGTAAGAATTAATATTGTAGGTAGACACGGAAATTAATATCGGATTTCCGTCCTAATCACTACATAGTATAAAACAAAGTCGCTTTTTCTGTCATGTGTCATGTTGTATGTCCCTATGAACGCTCAAATCTTTAAAACTACGCAACGGATTTTGATGCGGTTTTTTTTAATAGATAGAGTAACTCATGAGGAAGGTTTTTATCAGCATTGCACCCGTGCGAAGCCGGGGCGGGTCGCTAGTAGGCTATAATAGTCGTTTGAAAATGCAAGGAATGCACCAATATTTAAACACAATGTAATAAAGTATATATCAATCAGTATATATGTATCAATTTCTTAAATAGGCAAGTACTTATTACCACAGTCTATCTACCTAAGCAGGTAGGATAGGCTGTGGTGGAAATTTCAACAAAAGTATTAACTCTTTCAGTCTAAACGTATATTTCCTACATCCTGAGTTATATTCGACTACAACTACTACAAAGTTTGGATATAATCTACGAATCTATGTATTATCTCCCATAATTATATAAATAGTCGTTCACGTAACGATAGAAACCAGTTTGAGACGCAAACATCGATTTCCTACTTTTTCCTAGGGTACTGGAGCGATGGATTACACAACCAATCTATATCTGTTTTATCTTCCTATTTAGTTCATTACAATGAGCATTATTAACTATTTGTATATATGCTTTAGTTAGTCTTCTATTAGTATTACGCGAGTAATTTTGTCATGGTTAAAAATCTAAACAGAAAAATTAAGTTTTAATTGTATACGACATTTAACTTTCTACAGTCCATATAAAATTGAAGTCATGATTCGAATAAAGAACAGTTAAAAAAAGATTTAACGCTATTAATTAAGAACGAAAAAATTAAAAAAAGAACTATGTCATTTAGGCAGAACGATTTTTATAATATGAAAGAGCCTCAAGAGAAAGAGCATCAAGGCAATTAGTGTTGGATATTTTGTACTCACAAAAGATATGAACTTGAAAACTTTACGAAATGAGTTAAAATGTGGCACAGCTTTAAAAGCTTCGATTTGCACGTAATCTGACCGCAAGTCACCAAGGCTACTTTCAAACTTAACCATAAATCATTCAATTTATTAATTTACTGCAATAATCGACCCGATATTCCTACATGAATGTCAAACATATTATAAATTCGCACTAAAGTTAAGTTTTTTAATTGAAACAATCTGTCATACAACAATACATATCTACTCAATAAAATCTAATGAAAAAAAAAACAAAATAAAACTTGAAAAACTTAGAATCCTGAAACTAAAAACAACTTAGCTAACCAATTAATAAGGTAAAAATATCCTTATAAACATAAAAATGTCAATTACGAAACCTTATTTACTATCGAACCTAGATATTATGAAATACTTAGTGCTTGCGAATTGCTAGATTTTTGCCGCACAATATTAACAAATCGTTGACCTGCGGCTGATTGCAATATCATTTCTGTTTCTTGTAATTTATCATTTCACAAATCAATGTTTTACAATTTTTTCGTGCAATCGAATAAATTAATTTTAAAATTGTTTTCTTAATTAATTAATTTTGCATATTTTACCATAATCATTTTTAACAGTTTAAAATTTATTATTTTGGATTTAACTTATTTATTATCAAATTACTTACAAATCCATAATTATTATAAAAGGGGAATTTCTGTTTGTTGACAATCAAATTAATTTGATTTTTTTTACACGTGGCACCACTATTTAATTACAAACTGTCAAAAACAATTAAAAACAAAACTTACAAATCATAAAGGAATATCCATCAACAAACCGTTCGAAATTCGAATTCAAATTTGACAACCGCGCGTGCGCATACCGCGCTGTTCCGAAACTAACAACCCTACCACTTCCTTCTCTCACTTACCACCACATGTTCGGGCAACTATTATATTACGGAATCGTAGTATCGTATAGACTTGACCTTAAATAATACGTTATACAAGATCATGAAATTATGTAAGGTCTGTGTAAACTTTAACGTCTTCAAAAATCTAGAGGATTTACAGGGTTTCTCCATTTCACTTCCATTATTTTATTGTTTTTAATAGACTTTGAAAAAATCATTAACATCCAATTATCCCGAGACTTGATATATTCGAAAATCGAATTGGAAAAAATAATAAAATCACGATTTGAAAATTATCCAACTATTTATGAAGCAAACTTTGAAATTCTAGTTAGCAAAACTACGTATTCTGTCAATTAATAATGTTAGGAAAGCATACATTACAAATAACATGAATGCAAGCAAGCGAAGTTATGACAACGTAAACGAGAAAAAGCAATAAACGATAAAATACTCTATGCTAAGACAGATATTATAATTATTTCTTAAATTTCACTTCCATACCGTAAAGTATATTTTTATGGTACAAATTTACCATCTTACTAAAAATATATTAATTTAGCCAGATACAGCGCATGCAACGTGACGGAAGTCCGCATTATTACGTTAGAAGAATGCATCTGATATAGATATACCTCTATATTATACGTATCTAGATCAAAGTGCTCTTCCTGATTTAACTAGTTTAATTTTTTAGTGATAATTCTGCAAGAGATACGATCATTAATGTTATCTGCAATGTATTCTTATTAAAATTAAAATTATTAACCATGAAAGTTCAAGAGAGCGTGGAATAAAATGTATAATATAAAAATAATACACTTTCTAAGAGAAAAATAATATATGAGAACTTGTCCTATTTTATTTGTACTTGTTTTTTGTCGCCTTTAATTTTGTTCTTATTCAGATTCTCATAGAATTTGAGGATAAAAATAATTTGGTTAATGGACGTCTAAGTTTA
>LQNK01000307.1:287020-311907 GCA_001586405.1 Phoebis sennae | reverse complement strand
CGCGGCCAATCGATTAATCGATTTATATTATATATGACCAGGCGAGATATAGTACTGATCATGGGTCTTCGATATGGGTATATCCCATCAAACAAACAAGTTTGCGTCCCTCATGCGGAAGGTTCTGTCACCCAATTGTAGCCACTGTGGAGGATCCGCTACGTGTTCTGATGGAATGTGTCTGCAACGAATCTTTTCGTATCGACAAGTGTCGTCAAATTCTAAAATTTTCTTCGGACATAAATATAATTTTGGCAGACCCTCACTCAGATGATACAAAATTGCTTAAACAATTGTATTTTATTGCATTTAAAAATAAATTGTAAATTAAAATGTTAAGTTAGTTACTAAGTTCGTTGCTTTAAGAGTTAAAAACTGTACTTAGATGTATGTATATTTGAGCGACATAATCAGTTACTGATTAAGCTCTTCAATAAAGATTAAAAAAAAACGCGGCGAACATCTTTAAATATATATAGGTATGTATATAAAACTCAAAGGTGATTGACTGACTGACTGACATAGTGATCTATCAACGCACAGCCCAAACCGCTGGACAGATCGGGCTGAAATTTGGCATGGCATAGGTAGATGTTATGACGTAGGCATCCGCTAAGAAAGGATTTCGATCAACCCACGGGAAAGAGGAAAACAGATATAGTGAAACCGCGGGGTACAACTAGTGAAGTTATAAAATTAAATTAAATTTTAGTTTACCTAAATAAAAATGTCCATTTGCAAAAATGTTCACTGGCCAGTTTTTTTTGTTTCAAGCCGTTTATGTTTATTGAGTATATCGTAAGATAAAACTTGGCAGTAGTACACTGCTGCTCTGGATCACAGATTGAAATATTATGTTAATTTAGCGTTTTAAAGAATACTAGCGCCATCTGTTAGACCAAAAACATCCGTAATTATTTTATAAGTCGTATTGCAGGCAACGCAATATAACATGCAGTTAAAGAATTACAAATAATTCTTTTACAAATACATAGCGATACGGCCCCTCGCCTGTGGATGCGACAATGGTTAGCTTACATGGCGAAAAGTAACAAAAAATTCTACATTGTCTAGTTTAAGTCACAGTAAGCTTTTTCGCCCGTGGTTAGGTTACATGGCGACAAGTATCAAAACACCTCACTTGTATAGCTTATCGCCCAGATGCAGCCGCTTGTGTTTAACAAGATCGATCTCTGCATTATCTTGTTGAAGTCACAGTACAGCTTTTCGCCTGTGGATAGTGGTTAGGTTACATGGCGACAAGTATCAAAAAATCTCACTTGTATACTTTATATCCCAGATGCAGCCGCTTGTGTTTAACAAGATCGATCACTGTTTTATCTTGTTGAAGTCACAGTACAGCTTTACGCCTGTAGATCATTGCTTCCCCTCCCCCTATTGATGCGTCCCGATTATCTGTCTCCTTAATCGTATTTGAATAATAAAAATAACTCATCCCCCCCCCCCTAATGACATTAGGACGTCTAAACATATAACTAAACTCTTAGGTGCGTCGCGTTAGGTTACATGGCGACAAGTATCAAAACACCTCACTTGTATAGTTTATCTCCCAAATGCAGCCGCTTGTGTTTAACAAGATCGTTGCTCTGTGTGTAAGCCTTGCTGCAGATGTCACAGCGGTACGGCTTCTCGCCGGTGTGTATGCGGTAATGACGGGTGAGGTGGTCTTTACTCGTGAACCTGGAAGAGACAGGGAATATAATGTACTGTTCATATTAAAATAGTGGGGTTTAGATTTCAGATGGCATAAATATAAATAATTATTTTATTGCAATGTTAAATTTAAATAAAAATTTAAAAAATATATACAGGGCTATTGGTAACTCAACATATTAATTACAGACTGTGACAATGGAGAATGTTACTATGTATGCCAAATAAGTTGAAAGTTTGTTAGTATAGCTTGTACCTATACAAATACACTGTTTTTTGTTGCAGTCAAAAATACCAAGTAGTTTTCATGTTATAAGCTTTTAAACTTCAGAAAAATTTCGAGTTCCGCTAAAGTCACGTGACCGCTTGTGACGTCACAAAACTGAGCTGCATGAGCTGTCTGTTTTATGACGTCGCACCGCCGCAATCGCCGCGTCGGGCGGTTACGATTTGTTTTGCTTATAAATCAAAAACTAATTGACGTAACAAAATAATTTTTTCAACAGTATTTTTTAGTTAAAAAAAAAACAATATGAAAAGCTAAAAATCAAAATTTGTTAACATTCTTCATTACGTTTTCGAGCAACGGATCATTGTTAAATTTTATCTGAAATTTGTCCAACTTCACTTCACACACAATTGTTTTTCATTAATAACAAATTAAGACTAAACTGTAAAAAATATTAGCATTCTACACTTCTCCTACACATAAACTAAAAGTGTGCCAAATTTAATACTCCTGCAACTGCGCAATTTTCGTAAATAGGAGTCCTAAGTTTTTGCAACACATATTTATATCTAAATTATTATTACTTACTTCATAGAACAGATATCACACTGGTGTGGTTTAATCCCAAGATGTCTCAGCTTGTGCTTTTTCAGTGAACTTTTACTGGTAAACGTCACACCACACTGATCACAGGCACACGCTGGTTCCCCTGTATGAGTGAGAGTGTGGGACTTTAACTCTCCTGGAATTAAATTCACATTTTTTTTAACTTTGTTTTTTAAACTTAGTTTTTTATACTTATAACCATATGCATTTATTTAAATCATTTTTTTATGCTACAGCAGGCAAACAGAGCAAAGTGTCGCAGATACATTGCTGGCTTGAAGGAAGGGGAAGGGGATTCATAATAATCATAGAAAGTTAGGATTGGAGTAGAACAGGATGGGACTAGAATGCGACGGCCTACTACGAGGAATAGCGGCCTCTGGGCATCCACTCACCATACGAAACACAGTGCAAAAGCTCGAAAACTATGTTTTTATAGAATCAGATTGTCTATGACATAGTAAAGATTGTTCTATTTCTAAAAATACTTTACACTGCTATACTTGATTACAACATAAAAAAATTAACATACCTTTACTAACAAACAATTTAGGACACAGGCTACAAGCAAAAGACTTCAATCCTATATGCCTATTTATATGCTGGTTTAAATTCGTACTAGAATGAAAGCTTTTCCCACACGTCGGACAAAGGTACGGCCTGTTCTTAGTATGTATACTCATATGAGCTTTAAGCGTAGACAAATGAGAAAATGACTTTTCACACAACAAACAAACATGCGTCTTAATACCATTATGTTTATTTATATGCTCCATGTACCTACTCTCTAAACCAAACGTTTTAGAACATAAGGAACACTTGTATGGTTGATTTTTAGCATGAGTAAGTTCATGTCGCTTTAAATGACTGAGTTTCTTAAACACCTTCCCACAAACCGAACATGATAGTATTCTATCTCTTTCTGTGTGTTTTCTTTTGTGCGCTGATAGTGAATTTTGAGATTTAAATGTAATTGAACAAATTTCACATATGAAATTTTGATCTGCTTCTGCTTTTTTAGTTTCTGATAATTCATCACTAATAGGAGATTCATCACTAACTTTTGGTAACTGTTCTGCTTTATTTATTTTTTTATAATGTTGCTTTCTATGCTGTTCTAATTTTGATGGTGTTCTAAACTTCTTTTTGCAAAGTTCACATTCATGTATATTTATTTTATATCCTGTTTCTTTTTTGCATATAATTTGATCATTAAAACTATCCACAATCTCTTGTTTTAGTTCAGATTTTAAAACTATAGAATTATTATCTATAATTTGGTCATTTTTTTCTATTTTTATTTCAATTTCCACAGTTTGTTCACTTGTTGCATGGCTACCAGTTATTTGGCTATCATTATAAATATTTTGCAGCTGTGTATCAACATTTTCAGCTAACTTTTTGAATTCAGAAAAAGAAATAAGACATTTGTAGCACTGTTCACACATTTTCTTTGGTAAGGCATCATTTTCTTGGATCTGAAAATAGTACACTTGTATAGATTTGACATTTTAAATTTTTCAATAGTATTAAATTGTACAATAAATTGAAATTAAGTCAGTATTACT
The DNA here is from genome assembly GCA_001586405.1 of Phoebis sennae. Classification (NCBI taxonomy): domain Eukaryota; kingdom Metazoa; phylum Arthropoda; class Insecta; order Lepidoptera; family Pieridae; genus Phoebis; species Phoebis sennae. The sequence continues at coordinate 307,830 of LQNK01000307.1, read as the reverse complement.
AAAACGGTTTCTACCAAATATTCAAGACTGTTTCAACGTACATTTATCGAAGTACAAGCCAGCAATATTTTCACCAAATTAACCGAATTATCTAAATCGAAGATATTAATCATAACATCTGACTTTTCATTCAAGCAGGTTCGACAGCAAGCGTCATATACTTTTAATCCTGCCCTATTCGCCATTTATTCAGTGCCCTACGATATAAAATCAAAATAAAATAATATACAAAAACACATTTTACGTAAACAACCAAATATTTCATGCCAAATGTTATTCTGTCAAAAACAAGTGTCAAATTTGACTTCTGTGCCGTCCGTACGCCATAGATTAATAATTAAAGATGTTTACGGTGATTATAAAATATACCTTTATAAGACAAATAGATGACCTAAGTAAATTGCAATATTTAATTAGTTACTCTCTTTTGAATTAAAAAAAATATGAGGATTTGTGTTATGACATCTCTTACACCACTACAATCACAAATAAATAATAATCACAAATATAAAAGATAGAATTTTTAAAATATAAAAAAGGTAAGAAGAAAATGTTCACTTCAGCGGTATTTATAACAGTTAATTTAATAGCAAATATTCAAATATTCTGAAATCTTAATACATGTCATCTTGGACTGTTGACAGTATCTTTTTGTAGATCCAGCCCATCCAGGAGAACAAGTTGACACTTGACAGTGACTTCAAAAATTATTCGATTTTATTTTCAAGTATTTACTATTTAGTATCTGTGGTAAGCTGGAAGTGATACGACTTTTTTTTTTATAGATCACTTTTCGTATTTTTTTTACGGAAAATTGTTCAAAATTTCTTGTTTCGATTTTCGAATATCACTATTTTCGGTAAGACAATTACTATGAATTTTTATTGAGCATATTTTGTTTATCTGCTTGTTATTTTTTCAATATACGTATATTTATAAAAATATTTGCGCATTTTAAATATTTTGTGTGTACTTCTTACAATGTTAGTGCATATTTATTTATAAATTAAGAAATTGCTTCAGAATTTATTTATACATCCTGTCGGTTTTTAAATTACGTAAGTATTGTTTTACCGGTTCACCTTCAAAAAGAAAACAGTATATTTATAACGCAAATTAATTATTTTCTGTGATTAACCCAATATTAAAAATTGCACGTTTCATTGACTGAATGTATTCATAATAAATTAAAAATTTGAATTGAACTCAAATGATAACTTTGATTATTATTATTTTCTTGAAAGAGGATACTTAGGATTATTTTATTAATTTGTATTTGTAATTACCTACTATGTGTTTTGATATAATGTTATAACGATGTTTAAAATTATTGAAATTGGAACATAATAATATAACAAAATAGTGAAAACAGTCATGTTGGTTGCAATAACCCACATAAAATATAGTGTAGGTAAAAGTATCATTACTAAAGGTGGTTTATAAACCATTAGAGAAAGAGAAGCTGTATCGACTTTATGAGTAATTCTGTCCATATATATAAAAAATCATATAGTTTATATCAAGATCAACGGACAATTTCCATTACTGCTTACAATTTTATGACTTCAATTAGCAAAAGAAATTTTAAGGGTATTGAAAAAGAACAACAACAATTATATTAACACAATTTTAACCAGTTATATTTACAGAAAATATGAGGTGGATTGTAATAATTATTTAGGAGAACATTTTAAATTTTTTTATTACATTTTGTGTTTTTATACATATGACAAATATTAACGAAGAAATAGAAAATGAACATGTCTAATAATTACTTTTTGATTTGGAAAAGGTAAAATATTACTGAAAAAAAAATCTTTACAATAGTTACCACAAGATAATTGAAAAATAAATGTTGGACAAATGTTGAGTCTGTATGAAAAACTATACTTAGGCATTCTGAGGAAAATATTTTGTAATGTTAAATTCCTAATAGTTATCTCTATTAGTATTTACTTATAAGAATTTTATTGATACTTTTTGATTATGTAAATTAAAATTATACTTATTTTTATGGTTTTGCATATTTTATGAACACTTGCATTATTACTGAGAAAAGTAATTTTTAATGATAAAAACATACCAAAAAGTTACAAACTCAATGCCAAAGCCAGAGTACAATTTTAAACATTTTTAATAAATGTATCAAAAAATGTTAAAATTATGGTCTAGTTGGAACTTTAAATTTTAAAGTCTTTGGCTATAGCACCTCAATGGACCCTCTATTGAATCCATCTAGAGCCTTACTGTTATACTCATATAGGCTACTTACTATTGTAAGGCTCTAGTAAGTAAGAAGAAGAAAGAAAGAAATCATTTAAGTGTATTTCATAGGCTTGGAAAAATGGAAGTACTCTAATTCATATTGTATTTCCTCAATAATTGATCTTCATTGTGTCTAATTAGCACCTATCAGCCATTAACCTTCACAATCTTATTCATCTCTAGTTATTTTCTATGGTATAGATAGATCATCCAGTCTCTAGGCACGGTATTACGAAAACGATTGGTACTGAACCTGTTGATAAGCTTGCTTAGAGGTCATTGTGACCCCGTTATTTTAGAAAAACATTAAAGTAAATACAAATCGTCAGTTTTACGCCGGTTGTCGTAGTGTGCGGTTGTGTGCGCGCGGATAATTTTCAAGGTAAATTAATTTTTCTTTCGCCTAAGGAAGTAAAATAGGAGCTGGGATGTTGATAAACTGTGCTCTGTGACCTTCATCATGATATGGTTAACTGATCTTCTAAAGTTATACGTTACATTATTTCAACCATTATCATTTATTGACTATTTCGATGGTTCATTTTTGAAATTATAATGTAACAAAAAGCAAGTAATATTCTAAATTGGCCACAAATTGGTGTTTTTCCACAAAAAAATTAAATAGTTTTCGTAAAAGAACATGCATAACAAAACATGATTATCCTCAATTTGCATAGTTCTTCGAACTCTCGCAAAACCAGAATAAAGAGCAAAACATTTCAAGAGTGTGTGAAGTTAATATTTTTTAGTTCATCACTTGTAATGAAGGGCACCTTCTGTTAGAAACGGAGTGAATATCTTAGGTATTCTTCATCTTATCATCTTCAGGTGACCTTTAATCTTTAATATTTACTTACGCATTGCTCGCGACTTCACTTACATATAGTTTAGCGAAATATCTCGGTTAAAATGAATTTAAAACCAAAAGAACACTAATTAAGTTTACTTAGGCAATTTAAAGGCTGATTACGGCGTCTAACGGGACATATAAGGTGTACATTTTGGACTTTGTATTTTGTAGTACGCGAGGTTATTTCTGTAATAATATTTATTTTTATGAAAGGTTTAATAAAATACGTAGTAAAATAATGAATCCTATTTCTGTAATAACTTACGTAACATATTTGTATATTTACGTAAGTAATAGTATAGTGGCGTTTTAGTTCGATTAGGGAAGGATAAATTAATAATAGGGATTCGATCTATTTTGTATGTTCTGAATCGTAACCACAAATAGATGAAAATATCGAATTTCGTCACCAGAAGGCATGAAACCAATGTTTGGAAATTGCTTCGCTAATTTCGATTTGACTTTTTAAATAATATTTCGAAATTAATACAAAATAACCATAAATGTATCTCCTTAATTTAACACCTTTAATTAAGAAAGCCTAGAGTTTAAATCACAGATAAATACGGATTATAAAATTATTCAAATTTTTTTTTTAAGAAACTAAAAGCCTTTAAAATTATGTCTTAGGACAATTTAGTTCTAGTACTTAGTACTTCTCGATATGCAACGTCTCGCTCATATTAGCATCTCATTAATATTTACGAGCATTACCTAATCAACACGTATCGTTACTTGACAGTTAAACATGTGTTTTTAAGAGACTGCTGATTTCTATCGCAGTACCTAACTACGACTAAATATTTTCATGATCTCAAAGGTAAAAAACGCCTCTACGCCTTTTTGGGTAGTCGGTTTGAAAATACTTCAATATCAGAGGTACGCATAGAACTTGGCTCAGAATTTGGAACCAATGTAATGTGTTAGTCAAAAAGCCATTTAATGAAAAATAATAAATACATTTTAACACATACATAGTAGAGTTAAAACATTTAAATATTTGCAAAAGAGTTAGAAAATACAAAAATTTCTACGTTTCTACTTACAAAAAATACAAAAAAATATATATTCATATTTCAAAATCAAAAATACATTCATATTCCGCGTAGTAAAAAATTTATTTCAAAATTCAAAATAATTATAAATTTCTATTTTATATGGACAATCCCAGTTTAAGGTCCACTATCATATATCACACAAAAAATAGTTTTGCTATCTTTATTGCACGTGTATCTAATTATCAACTATTATATTTACAAAAGCCGATTGTGATAGAAGTCTGACCGATTAGGCCAATTTGTATTTTAGTATTTTAGCCGTTAAGGAGGAGGTTCCACCGCATTTTTTTCTGAAGTATATTTACGAAGATGATGCCGACCCGATTGGCGTAGTCTATATGGCAAGGGTCTATTGTGCCGGAATGTGTGGGTTTGATTCCCACCAGTAGAAAATTATGATGTGACGAACGTTTTAATTTCTACTGTCAGGGTGTTCATTTATCTATAGTATATATGTATTTACAAAAAAAAAGTATGTCTTTCAGTTATCTGCTTTCCATAATACAAGCTCTACTTAATTTGGGACCAGATGGCGTACTGTTAAATGTCCAGGACTATTAATTTTCTTTATTTATTTATTATTTGAATATAGCAAGTAAGTCATACCTAGTTATAGAGTTATTATCACACAATACCATTTCGTTTCCATGTGAAGGTTGGAATAAATTATTATATAGCCATGCGTGTTGGAACATTAATTGAAATATAATATCTACGTGATATTTATATCCCACAATTGCAGTAATAAATACGACTTCAGTGTGAGACGTTTATATTATTGTCAATATCATGCGTAACGTGTAACTGAGTATATATTTTTATATGATACATTTTTCATTTCTCGACAATGGCAGTGGCAACAGTTGATTTTGGTAGAAACTGTCGGTATTATTAAAGTAGTTATATAATTTTCAGTAAGTAAAGAAAGGAGAAATGGAGAGTCCTTTGTGACGTTAAATAAATACATGAATTATCAGCTATTCTCAAAACATATGAATGACTTTCCTTAGTAAGTTTAATATTACTTCAGACATCTTTTCATCACTTAATATAGATAGAGACGATATTTAAATAAATAAATTTTTAACTTCATTGTTTAGACTTTTAAAGTCACCAACAAATAATTATACTCTGCTTATCGGTCATATAATTCTTAATAGCGGCAATTTAGATAGAATTCCTATAATATTTGTTACGTAATTTTTTCGATTTAAATATTTTTACAAAATATTCTGAATATTTCGGTATTAATGAACTTTGTACCTATATAATTCTCATCCAAATTATTTTTCTCCTCGCCTCTTAGATAATTGATTATAATAAATTGGATTTATTTTACCGGAAATATGGCATCCCAGGTAAAATATGAAAAGAAGATCGTAATAAGCCTGGTTGAGAGTGAGCTATACCAATCTGATGCTTAAAATTCCCCAATTCAGCTTAATCCATTAAAATGTTATATTTTTGGGTTTAACGTACAATTTACAAAAGAAGCAACTTTATGTTTTAAATATTGAGGCGGGTTCCCATGTTCTGCGGTCGTCATCTAGGATACTTCCAACTCTACTGGGTTGCATAATAAGGTCATAGCCATCCTCTCTTATTCTGCAGCAATAACCTGCATTATTAGATACAACATAGTTGGATATGTTTAACAAAAATAATGTACGTGACCAGACTCACTTTGCAGTTGTAGAAAAAATTATCGTCTGACATAATGACCCCATGTATTGGTGGGAAAAATCCGTATAACTTAGGTATAAACATGAGTTCCTAACAAGATATATTTTTGTGTACTGTATAGTTTATAACACCTGGTAGTAGGTAGAAAAGATGATTTACAGAAAAATGTAGGTAGGTACGTCCTTTGTCGTCCTTATAAGTAATTGTCATACATTATTATTATTATTTATTTAACAGATTCCCTTTAGAATATAGAAATAAATTGAATTTACAATTCAATTAAATGGCAAAAATGACAAACATTAGTCTACCGGAAAATTAAAAGTTTGCAAATGAAAATATTGTGGTATTCGTAATAACGAAAAAAATTAATTCATCCAAACAATAGATAAGAGTCAGTCGCAAAATTGTTTATCTGTTATAGTTTGTAAACAGTGTTCACGCGATGAAAGTCATTTATCTTATCATTTAAGTGCTAGGTGTATTCTATAAGCCATTTATTTGACATAAGACGGTGCGATAAAATTGCATCAATTATGATAATCGCAATGATGACTTGAAATTCGACGTGGATTACACGAATATGGGAAGTGATCAGATAATCTGTACTTCAAAACTATACCGGTACACTTTTGATAGCAGATCCTTAGCAGAATAAATATCAAGAAGTTAAATCGATTGTGCTAACAACTTCAGGTAGAAAACATGCTACGACCAATCTAGGCTCAAGGAAAATACACTTCTTATTCTAAATTTCCAGCAAATAAACGCGTACATGAATCACTTATTGGGTATTATTTGAACTGCAAATATTTTGTGAACAGTCTGAGATTAATTTAAATAATTTGTGCAATTTTATTTGATGTGCAAAATCTTCAATATTTTACAGCCTGGTACCTTTCTGTAGATGTACTACCGGCTTTTCTGTCTCTATTTTGGATTAAAAATGTCGCTTAATAGTAGGAGTAGACTATGACATAATACAACATGAAAATTTGTCTAGTATAAACAACAAGATTGAGGTCGACAATCTTTTTATTACGTTTGCATGTTAACTAGCTACAAGTTCGTTGCTCGGCATTGGATAAACGTGCTTTATAGACATTATGACAGTAGGAAAAAAGTATAAAAATTGGTAAAGTCTTAAAATGAATAATTAGGCATTGGTTTTCGAGAGTTGGTTCTCGACAGACAAATTATGCACACAGAAATTTAATAGGAATAGCATTCAGTTTTTATACTATCATTTTTATTTTTTGTATTTATTCTGTGGCTGCTAATTGGACACATCCAATTATTCCTAAAAAATATTTCTTGCACATTACGTACTCCTCAGTTCTCACATTATTATTATCTCCTACAGAGAGAACTCTGTATTGCGTGTTTTGAAAATATACGACGAAGCCAAACCGAATCGAAACAATCAGTACCCAGTTTCATTATGCAATTCAAGGGTTTCCTTAGTAATTACTATTTGTTTTGTGTTCGTAGTTTACGACATTTCTCAGAGCGGAATTGCTAAATGCTCATAAAATTGAGTTACTTTCTTGGTATGTGACTGAATATATAAAATTTATTTTTGTCGCAACGGCTGGTCTAATTCTAATTTTAATACACGAATAATCTCAAATCTCTCTTTTATAACTGTTTTCAAACATAGATCACGAGTCTCTACTAAGATCATTCATACTCGAGTAAAATAAAATTAATCGCCACACAATTCCTACCTTTGACCGCAGAATTGCCGCACCGACTACCAACGTCCATAAAATGATGCAAACCACAACAGTGGCTTGTTATCTTTATGAACATACGTATTTACTTTGTGAATCCTTTATAAATTATTACTGTTACAATTTGTTGGTTTTTCCTTTTTAATAGTACGTAGGTATGCTTCGGAAACTCTACCTACACAGAGTAGTTTTAATGCGTATCTCCTTCTCTCTTCGAGGACTCTTACTTAACTGATTTTTTTACACCGGATTATGTTAAAAACTAGGTGTGCCCTGCGGTTTCACCCGCGTTTATCCGTTTTCCCTGTTCCCGTAGGATTTGATCAAAATCCTTTCTTAGCGAATGCCTACGTCATAACATCTACCTGCATGGTAAATTTCAGCCCGATCCGTCCATCTTTTTGGGCTGTCAGTCACCTTTGAGTTTTATATAAGTTTTACGAGTATATTCAATTAGGAATCCTAGACAATGGTGGAAATAAAAGTTATCTATACAGTCTTATTTCTTAAAAAGTATAATACTGACGATTGAAAAGAGTAGGTAACTGGGTTTGTTTATACGAAATAACAGATAAAATATTTTATATATCGTCACTCATGGCTGTTATTCACTATCGTGACCCCATGATACATAGAGTGACAGATAAGAACGGTCGTCATTTGGATAAAAAGTACCATAACGATAACCATATCAAGAAAAAAAGTAAAAAAATATCAAACTAAAGTATTATGTAATTCAAATAAACAACATCCGTGTAAATATTACCTTGCGAATTAACGACGTTATTCGCGTTTGAATACAATGTTATTGTTTACAATTTAAAAAAATATGAATGATGATTTGTCGTATAAATAATAATATACTATATACTTTATTTGAACACAGTCTATAATATCAAGGTCTTACCTAAAGTCTAAACGTCATCATTATCATCTACCGTTAACTTTAACAAACTAAATATTAAAACTACTGCACATAAATTTGACATAAATAATTAATAAATAGACTGTCTAACCTTATTAAATGCCTTAACTATCGAATTTTCTGAATATTTATTATCACTACATAGTATAAAACATAGTCCCATATCACTGTCTGACCTTATGTTCTTAGATCTAATAAAGTACCTAACAGATTTTGATGCGGTTTTTTAGGTTAAGGATTAAAGAGGAAGGTATAAATATGACAATATAGAACGTACCAAGCCGGGGCGAGTCGTTAGTAATGATATAAAAACAAATTTAAGAAAATTAAACATTGATTCACATTATGTATTTGCAAAAGCTTTCAAGAGCAAACAGCCTGACAACAAAATCACAAAGCACGTGTTAGTAATATATGGTAATTGGCGGTAATATGTTCAAATCATATTGCATTCAGACTCCAGTCCGGCTCTAACTAGCTCAATGAATTATGTAATTTTTTATTTCCATCACGCGAATGTCTTTGCGCGCGCAAAAAATTTAAAATTTATTACATACGATTGGGTTTAAAATCGTAGTGTAATTTGCATTTCAATTTATGATAGGAAATTGTAAATTACGTATGATGAATAGTTCTCGCTAAACAATTACGTCGACCTATCTTCACACGTACATACTTACGTATGTTAATTTATACTAAAGAAATATTTGTATGTACTACGTTCTATTTTAGCCCTTTATTAATTTTAAAACAGTAGCTTCAACGATTTTAATGCGTTTAAATATATTAAAAACTTTTCCCCTTTATATCAGTATAAATTAAATCTCTCGCTCAGACCAGTAATTTTCATACATAGAAATAGTCATTATTATTTTGTTTACAGTTAGTTTATGTACTTAACCGATTAATTAAAACCAATGTTTTAAGCAGTAATTAATATAAGATAACGCTATTGTTCGACCATGTGTAATCTGTGCTTGAATATTATTATTTATTTATTAATTGGATTAACAACATTTAATTTTATAATGTTGGTAACAATTCAGGATGGTTATGCTCGTATTTGTACCGTCGTTACATTGTGCATATTCCATTCAAGGTACTTTTGCTTTAATAAATAAAAAAATGATATGCTAGTATTACAGTTATGATTTTGTATCTATGTAGGTGTACCTAATTGAGCTGAAATTGCATTTAAAGTGTTCGTGACAACATAATTTAACGGATTGAATGTCCTTATTTCCTCAAAGATAAAACTATTAAGCAAATAAATGTATCTTTAATTAAATAATAAATAAAATATTTGTTTTGATAAGGGCTAACAAAAAAACGATAAATATTGTATGTATACACAAAGTGCGTCACGTTGAAATCAGAATGATATAAAAAATATGTATTTACGTTTAATCAAGATTAACTCTTTTTTTTACCGTTTACACGTATAAAACATGCATAATATGGTACGTACGAAGCCGGGACGGGTCGCTAGTCAATCTATAATGAAATAATTAATGAATTTCGCTATAAAAGCGAGTTCACCCATAACTTAAAACCTGATTAATTAAAAAAATATTGTTTACTAACGAAAATCTCCATTGTTTCAGATTCAATCGACCGACGCGCAACAAAACGAAACTGGAATCTAGTCAATATAAATTAAAGATGAAATAAATAAGTAATAGTAACTGTCCGTCTAAACTTAAAGCTGTACTTATAATTGTTAATTTATTAGTTATTGTTATTTATAAGCAAAATGCAGATTTTAAAGGCAAGATTTGCTCTGAGAGCCTCAGCCACCCAGTTCCAAGCTTGGAGTTCTGCACGCCATAGGACTGCTACCACAGTAAGTATTTATTTATTCTTTATTGTACACAATTACAGAAAAAGGTATACAAGTATTATACCGCTTCTTGTTTATTACCGTAATCCAATAATCGTTGGGAATAAGTGAATCAAGGTTAAGGTCACGTAATGTCAATCATCAACACTAAATAACATCAGAAGCATTGCAAATAATAATTATTTATTTATTGACAAATTACATAGTATTATATTTTTTCAATACATATTTTATACTAAAGAAAATATATTGGATACTGTGATGTTCAGCCAGAAAAATCATAGATTGGCTTGGCTCCAATTACTGTATACAAGTGCAGTGTTTACATTTTATGAACAGAAGAAAATGGCTAGTTAGAACGTTTCAACATAGAGAAGATATTTTATTAACTGTACTTGAAAACTCTCTTCATTTCACACCTTAAATCAAATATTTGTAATCCGGAAGAAGGATACAATCTTTATCGCGGGTGCAACAAAATTGGCCCTGCCTTTTAGACCATAATACAAAAACACAAAACTCTTTCAGCTAGATAAATTGTGAAACCATTACAATCTCCAAAGAAAAAATATTAGACACAAATTTTGAAATAATCATCGAGGCATAGCGTAAATAAGCGAAAGTAACAGTAAATAAAAACCGTAAGTGAAACGGACGCAAACAATTACGCAATAAGATTTATCTTTAAAATAGTTAATATTTTATTTACATAAGAACCCTATTCGATAATCTATTTACTCGATTTCATCTAAAATAGTTTAGATGTTTTTTGATTGAAGAATAAATGTAGTAATCATTAAACATTCAATAGAGAAAATGGTTTGCGACACCTGGGACTTACTAATGAAAAATATAAAAAACCCTATGTTACGTATACCAAAGGACAAGAAGACCCTGTAAGTCAATTATGCAAGGATCCTGGCCAATTTTGCAGAATCCATTTTCGTGAAAATAGGTGGAGTTAGTGACACAATTTTTTTAACATTCATGAAATCAACAGTAATCTCAGTCACCCGTGATCACGCTCGCTTTAAACTGTTCAAAATATCGGGTTAAATAATAATAAACCCCCTTTACAATATACTATAAACATTTTTATTCAAAATCAATGGGCTGGCAAACCTCTTACAAGAAAACGTGTTCTTCTCGTGAATTGAATCTCTTACAAGAAATTAAATTCACGATTTTCTCTTTAAAGCTATTTTACCGACAGAAGTTAATACGTAACCTTTACAGTAAAACAACTTATATTTTCAGGATACAAAAAATGTAGAGTACAAGCCGATTAGAAGTGTCCTAGTGGCGAACCGAGGTGAAATAGCCATTCGAGTGTTCAGAGCGTGCACGGAATTGGGCATTCGTTCTGTGGCTATATACAGCGAACAAGATAGGCTGCAGATGCACAGGTATGAAAGAAAACCTATTAAAAAAAATTGGAAAACTATAATAGAAAAGTGGGCCTTGACGTAAAGGACATAAGTTTGTCCATAACACTAGGACCTAATAATAATAGGACTGTGTTATAATTTATAGGAGGTAGATTAATTATAATATTATGCTGAAGTGATAACCCCTACGTAGAACCTTGTACAGAAATGATTTCTCAGTTTCTAGTTGATGACATTTGCTTTACAAAAGATACTAAATCATGAACATGAAATTTATTTTAACTTAATTTAAGGTATGTGTAGGTATAATGTATAGATTTACTTACAATGCGTCGGGGATTTCCTTCTTAATTGAATAAATAACGACACGATTGTCATTATTTAATTAATAATCCTGAGTCATATAACAAGTATGTGCTATCAATCTTTAACCTATTTGTCGCACACTATAAAATAATCGTTAAAGAAAAATACATCTATACTAATATTATATAGAGGAAACATTTGTGGTTTTGTGTATATTTGTAATGTTTACAAACAAAAACTACTACTGCGGACCGATTTCAAATATTCTTTTACCGAAAAGTAAGTTATAGCAAGCTAAATTAAGTGATGTAGGCTATATAGCAGAGGTTCTCAAACTACGTTGCGACGCCCTGGTGCGTCGCAGAAAGTAAAGGGGGGCGTCGCGAGGACCTCATTGCTTCCCCTCCACCCATTGATGCGTCCCAATGATCTCTCCCCCTGAAGGGCATCTCAATATCTAACTAAACTCATAAGTGCGTCGCGGATTTAAAAAGATTAGGAATGTTATACAGTATTATACAATGAGAGCAAAGCCGCGCGAACAGCTAGTATAATATTATAAAAGAGGGATCGCAGTTAAAATTAATTTGTAACAGGAACCACCTGGGGTTCTACATGGTCAATTGAGATTGACAGCTCATGACAAATTACAGTTGGTATAGCTGATAAGAAAGTGAGGGGAATTGAATTGATATGTCAATGAGACATTGCTGATGATAACCGATAGCTTTATGAAAATAGAGCTTTCCTAATGACAATGAAAGCTAGCCGTCCACGGGTCAGTAAAATTGCCTACTTTACTTACTCGGATTCTTTATTTGTATAGAAAATGCGTTCCATACGATGCTAATTAAGGGATGCATTTCGGTGACATTCTATACAAAGAATATTATGATCCTTCAAGTACGATGCGTGCAACCGTTTTAGCCATAAAAAGGCTGTTTATTAAAATGCTCCCAAGTTTAATATCACTTGTAAGTGATTTCATTAGGCTTCATAACTACAAGCTTTTAAGTATTGAATAAAAGACTTTTTACACTGTTTCCACTATTTATTTTAAAAACATTATTTAATTACAACCGGTTTCGAGAATTCATCATCAGGTAGTGACTACCTGACAATACAATCTATCAATTATACAAACTTTTAATTTCAAAGTACTAATTATATTATATAGATGTTTTTTTTTTAATTTTTCGGTTAATCCCATTAGGAAATAAATAATTATTAGATCCATTAAAATATTCACTATATAACATTGTTTCAAAAAACTAAGAATAAAATGTTTACAGGCAAAAGGCTGACGAATCATATCTAGTAGGCAAGGGCTTACCACCAGTGGAGGCTTACCTTAGCATACCAGAGATCATCCGAGTGGCCAAGGAGAACGACGTAGATGCTGTACATCCCGGTTATGGGTTACTTTCTGAAAGGTAAGTCAAAATAAAATAATATTTTTAAATGAACTTATTAGAAGCTTTTTTGAAGTTATATTAAGAAATCGTCTAAGCTCTAGGATTCCCCTATCCTCTATTTAAAAATGGCAATAGTACTTTTACGGCCATTTTCAATAATGTATCAATGACTAGCTTTCCGCCCGCGGCTTCGCACGCGTGGGCTACTAATTTCTGTATTTTGTAGAGGCGCACAACAAAAGTCAAAATAATAACGGTCGCATGACCGCTGATATATGCGCATGTCTATAGTTTTTTTTTATAATTTTCTATAGAAATAGGTTTGACCAAAATCTGACAGTATGCGCGCCTCATCAAAATACAGAAAATTTTAGCCCACGCGAACGCAGCCGCGGGCGGAGAGTTAGTTATTTTTTGAAGGTTTTTAAGTATTCATTAAGCGTTTTTATCGTCTTAACCTATAGACATACCTTTTATTCTCTTAACGTATACGTTAAAGTATAAAAAGGCATGTCCGCAACTCAACAAAAATCTCATATTGTCACGTGGTATGACACATTTACAACTTTAGAAGCGTATATCTTAAAAAATATTTATTTTAGCAAAAAACGCATTTAGAAACCTCTATTTTATTTTCAAATACCTATGCAATGATATCTCATTTAATGATGTATTAGCGAATTTATTTTTTTACCCTCCGATTACATGTATGGAGAGTCGCCCTTAAAAATATTTTTTTCAAACAAAATGTAGCCTATAAGTTGAACCTAATATCGGTCTATCAACATGTGAAATTTTATCAAAATCTACCCAGTAGTTATTACGTGATTGACGAACATACAAACAGATAAACAGACAAACAGACAAACAGACAAACAGAAAAAAAAAATTCTAACCATGGTTTTGGTATCTGTGGAACATACATATTACATACCAATCACTCTTTTTGAAAAATATTCAATGTACAGAAATGGTTCGGTTACTCTTTTATTATATGTATAGATTATGGATAGATTGTTATGTCAGATTATATGACAATAGATAGACAAAATATTTGTTGTCTTCTGTTTTGATAGAAGTCATAGCAAATTTATCCGCCGTTAGGATATTGAAATCAAAGTAAGTGCAAAAAGATAGATTTGCCTGACTTTAGTAAGCAAAACAAGGGATAGATAGAATATTAAAAACAGCCGTTAAAGTGTAACATTTCTTGAGATATAGTTACTTGAAAATCACTTCTCACATAATCTAACATTTAATTTTTTATCACATGACACAAAGTTCAAATACTATAATTTCTACCAGTACCCTGCAACTCAGGTGATCTAAACAATTTAATTATTACCTGTATTTTACCCTTCTAGACTGTGCGTACGTTTCGTTTATTATAATAATAATTTTAGGTCAGACTTCGCGCAGGCCATCCTCAACGCTGGTCTTCGTTTCATCGGACCCTCACCAAAAGTGGTCCAGCAGATGGGAGACAAGGTGGCTGCGAGACAGGCAGCTATTGAAGCCAGTATGATATTTTTTTTTCATTATTGCTGAATTGTCATGTGTCCTTAAGAACTATTTCATATTTTCTCACAAATTTCTAAGATTTCTATTGCCTCATTTACCATCTTACGTCACTTTTCGAAATTTTAAAATTCATTTTATTAATAGAACTATAATTAATAAAGGGTACTATCAATTTCAAGTTTTTTTTGTGTTGTAGTGGACTTTTTCCCGCAATCTAAAACTACAATACAATACTAAAAAATGATCGCAGCGTCAACTTTGAATTCCAATTACAATACATTACATCACATTTACAATACATTATTGAATTTTAAATTGAATATTTTTAGATCTTGATGTTTTCGAAATGTCAAGTTTATTTAAGTCGCAAATTACTGAAAGTAATGAAAAAAATAGTCTGCAAAATTATTCATATTTTTAAATATTAATTTAATACATTTAATTGACTATTTTCCTTATTTCAGAGGTCCCAATCGTGCCTGGTACAGACGGTCCCATCACGACCAAGGAAGAAGCGCTGGAATTCTGCAAACAACATGGTTTACCTGTTATATTCAAGGTAACACTGCCGTTATACTAAAATGTATGTCAAAATAAAGTATTAGCAAGGCAAATCGGAAACGGAAGTGCTTCTCTGCTGTTATTAAACTTTGAAAAAGTTTATCTTTTAATAATCTTTACAATGTGTCATTTAAGATAAATCTTTAGGACAAATACATTATAGTACATGTAGGTTACTTAGTAACATTTGTGTCCATTAAACATTTAACTACCAAAATATTACCTTATTAAGAATTAAGAATAACTTAGGCTAAGTTGGCTAGTCACTATAAAGACTAGTCGCCACTGACAAAAAAAATCGATAATAAATCTGATTTAAAATGCAGGCTGCATATGGAGGAGGTGGTCGCGGAATGAGGGTAGTCCGGGAAATGAGTGAAGTTGCATCGTCATTTGAACGTGCGTCGTCCGAGGCTTTGGGCGCTTTTGGAAATGGATCTATGTTCATTGAGAGGTTTATTGAGAGACCTAGACATATCGAAGTTCAGTTATTGGGTGAGTAACAAATAATATAGTATGAGGGTAGTTGGAAATGAGTGAAGTCGCATCGTCATTTGAACGCGCGTCGTCCGAGGCTTTGGGCGCTTTTGGAAATGGATCCATGTTCATTGAAAGGTTTATTGAGAGACCTAGACATATCAAAGTGCAGTTATTGGGTGAGTAATAAGGGATTAATAATATGAGGGTAGATGGAAATGAGTGAATTTGCATCGTCATTTGAATGCGCGTCGTCCGAGGCTCTGGGTGCATTTGGAAATGGAACATATATTAAGAGGTTTATTTTGAAGCCATGACATATTGAGATACAATTATTGGGTATATAAAACAAAAATAATAATACCAATTAAATCTGGCTCATAATGTTATGGCCATGACCGGTTCAAAATCTGTAACTAAATTCTAATGTAATATACTTAATAGTTAATTACTTGCAATCAGCTATGTAGTGCGCAAAATTATACAACTTTCCTTATTGGTTGAACTATGAAAAAAATTGTAGTTTATTCCCGTTCTCGTAACTAGAATTGGCTACATTGTCCCGTATATATAATTATTATTAAAGGATTCTCGTGGGCGTTATTTTAAATAGTGATTTGTTTTCAGGTGACAAAGCCGGAAACGTAGTACATTTGTATGAACGTGACTGTTCGGTACAGAGACGGCATCAAAAGGTTGTGGAAATTGCACCCGCACCTAGATTGGACCCAGAGGTAACTAAGATTTTATCGAGATTCTTAAAGCTAAGTGTTCACAGGTCGGTATTATTCTTCATATAGAAAATGTGGTCAGTGGCCGCACGTGTGTAACTTTCTATACAAAGAGGATTACGATCCGTCAAATGCGATGCATCCGTTACGTGCGAAACACATAAGAGTATCTCCTTAATTTTGACTTCAAACATATTATTATAATGTATTATAGCTTGACACAGTTCTTTTGTATAAAATTTTACAAAAATACGGTCAAATTGATAACCTCCTTTTTTTTGAAAGTCGGTTAAAACTGTTTAGTAGGTCGCCCATTATACTGTGTTCTTTGTTTTTTTATTGTTGTTCTTATGTATATTTTATGGTATAATAAAGAGCATAAATAAATAAATAAATAAATAAAAAACAGAAAGAAGAAAAAAGGATGTTTTTTATTCAGAAAGGAAAAGGAAGAAAATGTAGGTATTTTTACATCTTTGCCAAATGGATAAGATTCATCATGTAGGAAAAATAGTATTCTAAAAATTAAATTCTTTAGTTTTAACATTTTAATATGAAATTTTAATTAAATTAATGATTTATATTTGTAGACACGACAACGCATGGTAGACTGCGCTGTACATCTGGCTAGACACGTGGGGTATGAGAACGCGGGAACTGTGGAGTTCTTGCTAGACGATAAAGGAAATTTCTACTTTATTGAAGTGAACGCAAGGTGCGTATTTGCTTGGCATGTCTGAAGATATTTGTTTCAGATTTTTTTAAATTTACTTTATTATAATAAGGACATTTGCAATTATGGTATTGTCGGCAATATTTTGTGAATTTATGTTTTGACAGGTTCTGTATGTTATTTTTCTATGCAAATGTCACTTGTTAGTTGTCAGCTGTCATCAGAGTCCTATAAAAGAGTAGGCGCGTTCAGTATTTGGGCGCATTGGTACCGATTGCGCCTCGATGTGCTCGAATGTCTTATTGACGTCACGACCCAACTACCCTCACTTTGCTAATAGTCTTTGACTAGCTGTGATTTGTTGTTAACTGACTAGTTCTGTAATTGGCCAGTTATAGAATCACAGTACATTTCTATTACATTAGACATAATTATACAAAGCCCCTCTATTAGTTTCTAACAGTATCTAACACAATATTTGGTGTTATTTACTATAAAGAGTGTTTTAAAGGACTAAGTATCTTTTTTTTAAACATTTCCTTCTATGCATAAAAAGGTTAACCAATGTTACTTCAAAACCCTTTTAAATACTAATTTTTAATTACAAATGGAGGAAGACTAATAAGGACCTTTTTCCAGATTGCAAGTAGAACACACAATAACAGAAGAAGTAACTGGTATCGATTTGGTCCAGTCCCAAATTCGTATCGCAGAAGGAATGACTCTCCCTGAGTTAGGTCTCACCCAAGATCAGATACGAGCTGATGGATACGCCATACAATGCAGAGTTACTACTGAAGATCCTGCTAACAACTTCCAACCTAGTACGGGAAGGATTGAAGTATTTAGGTAAGACTTTATTTTGGAGGAAATACCAGAATTACTGTCTACAAAGGCTCAAAACTCTAGTCACCTACTGTTTTGAAAGCATGAAACTTCCTAAATAAAAGGTCTCACCCAAGAAAAGATACAGAACTAATGGATATGCCACCCTGCCAACCTCCAACCTAGTACGGGAAGGATTAAGGTTGAAACAATGTATTTAGGAGAAAGTACCAAAATTAAACCTTTAAAATGACCCGTAACATACTCCAACAGAATGGATACTGGGGATCTTGCGAATCTACCTTGCCTTTAACTTCATATATCATATTAAGTTTGAAAACTATTGGTTTCGACCCGAAATCAATATTTCAATACTGCTTTTTTGTCCTTTTTACTTTGATCTCAAACCTATTATTCACGTAACTATAAATATTTTTAGGTCCGGCGAAGGTATGGGCATTCGTCTAGACTCCGCATCCACATACGCCGGTGCCATCATATCACCTTACTACGACTCATTGCTTGTAAAGGTAAATTATTATTTATACTAACATTATAAAGAGGTAAACTTTGTGTGTTTGGTTGTAATGAATAGACTCAAAAACTAGTGGAACGATTTTTAAAATTCTTTTATCATTCGAAAGCTACATTATCCACGAGTGACATAGGCTATGTTTATTAGCTATATATATGTTCATCAGGGATAATGTTGAATTCCAATGGTAAAATAAATTTTCAAGTCGTTCCAATCAATTCAGAGCCTATTCAATTCAAACAAACAAACAAAAATTCAAATCTTTCCTCTTTATTATATTAGTAGAGATGAGAAAAATTATTCATTTTTCTGACATTATTTTATAGTTTAAAAATCTCAGTACTAAACATTTTTCTAATTTTATAATATTCTTTCAAAATTCAATATGAATACGGCCGGAGAAAACTTTAAAACTAAATGATAAATTAGATAAGTATTTTTTTAAATATTTTTCTCCAGGTAATTTCGCACGCATCAGACTTATCAGCGTCCGCAGCTAAAATGAACAGAGCGTTGCGGGAATTCCGTATCCGTGGAGTGAAGACCAATATCCCCTTCTTGCTCAATGTACTGGAGAACCAAAAGTTCCTTAATGGTAAGGTTTATTTATAACTAGCTTTCCGCCCGCGGCTTCGCACGCGTGGGCTACTAATTTCTGTATTCTTTAGGCCGCACAACAAAAGTTAAAAAAAATTACGGTCGCAGGACCGGTGAGATATGCGCATGACCAGTTTTTTTATAATTTTCTATGGAATTAGGTTTGACCAATCTCACAGTGCGTACGCCTCTTCAAAATACAGAAAATTGTAGCCCATGCGAGCGAAGCCGCGGGCGGAGAGTTAGTTATTTTTGAGGGTTTTTGAGAATTTATTAATTTTTCTAACGTATTAATCTATACGTTAAGAGTGTAAAAAGGCATGTCCGCAACTCAACCAAAATCGCGCATAGTCGCGTGGTATGACATTTTCACGACTTTAGAAGCGTATATCTCAAAAAATATTTATTTTAACAAAAAACACAATTAGAAACCTCCATTTAATTTCAAAAGACCTATCCAATGACATCTCATTTAATGATGTATTCGCGAATTTATTTTTTTACCCTCCGTTTACATGTATGAAAAGTATTTTTTCTATATATTTAGAAGTATTTAGTATTTTATTTCTAATATTTTTTATACTAAAAATATTTTTTCTAATAAAATGTAGCATATAAGTTGCACCTAATATTGGTCTATGAGCATGTAAAATTTTATCAAAATCTGCCCAGTGGTTATTACGTGATTGACGCACATACAAACAAATAAACAGACAAACAGACAAACCGACAAACAGACAAACAGAAAAAAAAATTCTAACCATGGTTTTGGAATCTATAGAACATACATATTACATACCAATTACTCTTTTTTAAAAATATTCAATGTACAGAAATGGTCCGGTTACTGTTTTATTATATGTATTTAAATGGTTTTACCGTTTGTTTTAATCATTATAATATCGTTATTAGGAAGGGATGGGAGAGTACTGATATATCCTACTTATCTGTAGCACAATAAATTAATTATCGTAGATGTCGACACGCCTAGTAAATAATCACTTTTTTTTAATGGTATGCAAATAATAATATGTGATAAATGTTTAAAAAATAATTATGAAAAAAGAACGGTACAATTGAGTCATATTGCTAAAGAATACGATTTTTTATTTATGTGTACGCTCATAAGACTATCTCATAGACTTGTGCCTAGTTTCAGCAGATATTCTAAATTAAATAACACTTTTATGAATAAAAAACTTTGCTAGGAATGTTTACATGTTTACATTTTATCAAGAACTCTGAAAATAATAAATATTCCAATGCCAAATTTAATCTTAATCGTACTTAAATCATAACCTTTTCTTTCAGGCGCCGTCGACACATACTTCATCGACGAAAACCCGCAGCTCTTCATGTTCAAAGCGTCCCAAAACCGGGCCCAAAAGATCCTCAACTACCTCGGCTATGTGCTGGTGAACGGCCCC
>LQNK01000307.1:244586-286843 GCA_001586405.1 Phoebis sennae | reverse complement strand
AAATACTATATGCTAGTTAGATAAAGATCTTTTCTTATTATAAATAGATTCCTCAATCTTCATGTTTATTTTCTTTTATTATTGAAGTCCCTTATGTAAATTATCAAACAGATGGTTGTTAGATTATAATCCTGATGTATTAGTTACATAAGATATTTTTTATACTCTTTCTTAGAGTATAAAAAGTATTGAATTAAACATTTCTAGATGAATAGTGTCAAAATGTGGTGTATATTAATTGTGTATTATATTCATGACTCCTTGAAAAAATAAATTAATATATGAGGCTGGTATCAATTTATTTAAAACAATTGCTCTTATATCCATGAAAAGTAATTAAAAATAGGTGTGTATTTATTTTGATTCATTGAAATAAAAGCTCAAAAACTTCTGAACAAATATTCATAATGACTTAGAATTATTCTCGCCTTTGCAAACTGCAACTTCAAAGAATATTGCTTATAGATATATACCTTATAACTTTTTTAAAAGTAGAAGCAAATAGTCTCGAGTCATAACTTCATACCTAACATCAACAAGGTTTACCTTGAATTTTTTCGACAATTTAGTATCCAACGAATTTTTGTACAAAAATTAATAAATTCTAGTTGTTTTCAGTCCGCTCTGGGTACGGTAGGTTAAACTCAATATAGTCGCTTTACTGTCTCGATGTTTCCCGAACGCTGTGGCACAAGTAATAATAATTTGCGTTAACGTACCGCCTCATTTTTGGCTTAGCTGTTAGCGAAGTTTTATAAATTACCGCAGAGTGTAGTAAACTTAAATAAATAACACCCATAACGTGTAAATAAATAAAGAAATAACCGAATTTTTGCTTTTTGAACGCTGAAAAAGACAAATGCTTTTAAACCTTGATCTAGAAAAGATTGCAGCAGTGCTTATACTCTGTAAGTCAGATTTCCTGAGTGGTGTTCCATTTCGATACCCATATGTCACAAACCCACACAGACTCCCCGATAAAATCTTTCAAAAAAATATTTCTTTACTTCTCTGTATCTAATCTAGATAAGAATCTTTCTGAAATTTTATTATTGTGTATTGTGTGGCTTTGTAATTGTTATTTGTTTAAATTGTGTTTCGAAATATGTTTTTTCTTTCTTTCTTTCTTTTTTCTTTCATAAAGGATTTCTATGAATTCTTGTTTAACTACTTAAAAATTTTGATTTGGGATTAAAATGTCAACTTATTTGATCCTAAGATATTTTAGGGTAGTTCTATGATTCCTGAAAATATGAGATGATTTTTATCAAAATTAATTATAAAAATCTTTCTTTAAATATAATTTTTCATCGTATGATATTTCAAATCGAACTAATTTAAATGAACATAAAGGCATACATTAAATTAATTGTTATTATACTCTGTGGCAAATTACATAACTTCAAATCCTTACCACCTTTCGTTGGGCTGCGTTCAAAACTAATGTTCCTTATTTAACAAACATTCACTATGGGTTGCTTACGTGCACAACACGAACACTGATGCACTGTGTCATTATTATTTTTTCCTCCTTCAGACCTTTCTCCTGAGGCCATAAAAACACAGGAAATGACTGGTGAGAATACAGGTAAGAACATTTTCATTTTTTTTTATTCATAAAGGGAAATTGTGTCGCATTTCATTTGAGTAACTTTTATTATTGTGTTCTTTTTTATTTATGATTATTTGTTATTTAATTGTTAAGTTTTTTTCAGTAGTAAGGGTACCAAAGTTGGTTATTTTAAATGTTAAAATGAATTCTAATAAATTCCAGTACTATGATAAAATATTGAAAATTAAGCAATAATATATTGAATAATTTTCCTTTCAATTTATAAAATGATGAGTGTTTAACACTTAGGACACTGGCGAAAAAAAACGACAAGAGTTTAATAAGCTGTCAAAAAAAAATCCGTTCTTCATTGATATAAATTATAAAATTTAGCTACTCGAATAAGTGGTAACTCCGTCTCGGCTACGCGTGCCCAATCCGATGTATAAGAATTCGGATTATTTACTCAAATCTTTAATGGCAACATTATATATTTATTCTGTAGATAAATGATTTCCACTTTGCCCAAAAATAGAACAATAATTTTACTAAAATTTAAAACAGAATCTTTCAACTAAATAAATTTTAACACTCAAAATTTTGACAGTGGTGAAACCACCAAAGGGCTACAAGCAAATCCTTGAAGAGGGTGGTCCCGAGGCGTTTGCTAAAGCAGTCCGCAATAACAAGGGCTTGTTACTCATGGACACAACCTTCCGTGACGCTCACCAGTCCTTACTGGCTACTAGAGTCCGTTCGCATGACTTGTTGGCGGTTTCTCCATATGTGGCGCACAACTTTAGCCAGTTGTACTCGTTGGAGAATTGGGGAGGTGCCACTTTTGATGTCGCTCTGAGGTTAGTCTATTTCTTATGTTTGTGTTTTTAGGGTAGGTCGCAAATAAAATCTCCAACTTGTGATATGGGTTCACATTTCAAAGAATTGACGGTTATTATAGCAGAGAATTTAAGGGTGCCCGTCGTGGGACACTCTGTGCATACACTTGTTGCGTCAAAGCGACTTGTTTATGCTCGTATGTCTTATGATGGAAGTTTCGTTTTTGTTTTTGTATACCAATTTTCGGTTCAGAATTTTTTGAAATTGCAACATAATCATCGTAATTAAATTGTTTTACAATTCTATTTTTCTATGGTACGGCAGGCATGCGGAACGTGTGGTTCAATTTTTTTAGAATAAACTCAATATTGCTACTTGCCTCTGCTGCATTATTTTTTTTCGATAGATAATATGCAAAAAGACTTAAATTTTCTTTCATTGTTTACTTTTAGGTTCCTGCACGAATGTCCATGGGAACGTCTGGAAGACATGCGTCGTCTGATCCCCAACATTCCGTTCCAGATGTTGTTGCGAGGTGCCAACGCTGTGGGATATACCAATTACCCTGATAATGTGGTGTTCAAGTTCTGTGAGATGGCTGTGAGTTTTATCTGTTATATAAACTTTCTATAGTGGAAGTTGCAACTCATTCTTAATAAAAATATACATTAGGAACATAGGTTAATTAAATAACATGTTTTAAGTCGTTAAAAAGAAAGACAAAGCCTTCACAGCTGAAGCACAGTTATTTTTTCACACGCTTTTATTTTATTGAGTTTCTAGGTCTTGTATTAAGATTTTTTGAAAATGTTTGTTTTCTAATGGTACATTAATTATAAAATTATAGTTGTAACTAGAAATGATTTTTCGAAAGAGTACCTATTTTAAATTATTTCATTAAGCTAAAAGGGTATTTATTTAGGGTATATATTTTGGTATCTTAAAAAAATCTGGTTGCAGGTTAAATCCGGTATGGACATATTCAGAGTGTTCGACTCCCTCAACTACCTCCCTAACCTCATCCTCGGTATGGACGCCGCGGGCAAAGCCGGGGGAGTGGTTGAAGCTGCCATCTCCTACACCGGAGATGTCTCCAACCCTGAGAAGTCCAAATACGACCTGAAGTACTACGTCAACTTGGCCGATGAGCTGGTGAAGGCTGGAACCCACGTGCTGGGGATTAAGGATATGGCTGGCTTGTTGAAGCCACAAGCAGCTGAGTAAGTTGACCATTTTTTAATCAAAGTCCTAGCAAAAATATTTCCTATATATTATTCTGCGGATTGGTGGTAGGTGAAATGGTACATAGGAGTTGTGATTTGATTTTGTCTTTGTCAAATACGACCTGAAGTACTATGTCAACTTGGCTGATGAGCTAGTGAAGGCCGGAACCCACGTGCTGGGGATTAAGGATATGGCTGGGTTGTTGAAGCCTCAGGCAGCTGAGTAAGTTTGCCATTTATTTGTATTTTTCAATCAAATTTCTAGCAAAAATATATCGTATATATTATTCTGGGGAGTGGTGGTAGGTGAAATCGTACATAGGAGTCGTGTCCAACTCTGAAACAAACAAATTCGTGTATTATTATAGAGTTAAATGAATTGTTTTTGTCTTTGTCAAATACTACATGAACTGATGAGCTGGTGAAGGCTGGAACCCACGTACTGGGGATTTAGGATATGGCTGGGTTGTTGAAGCCTCAGGCGGCTGAGTAAGTTGGCCATTTATTGAATTTTCAATCAAAGTCCTAGCAAAAATATTTGCTATATATTATTCTGGGGAGTGATGATAGGTGAAATACATAGGAGTCGTGGCCACCTCTGAAACGAACAAATTCGTGTATTATTGTCATGTTGGGTATTATTGTGCCAACACTATGAATTAAACATATTATAAACACTGGATAACCGGGGCTAAGGCTTTCTGACTAAGGCCCCGTCCAGTAGTTTTTGAGCATAGTCATTACTAACAAAAAAAAAACAAATTTTTCCTCTTTATATTATTAGTTTAGATTATTTTACATTACTATTAACCCGACGTTTCGAAAACCTTACATTGAGTGCGATCACCGCTGATTTACTATTTTTCTTACCTCACAGGATTCTAATCGACGCCATTCGTCAACGCCACCCGTCCGTGCCTATCCACGTGCACACGCACGACACAGCGGGTGCGGGCGTGGCCGCCATGTTGGCGTGCGCGAAGGCGGGCGCTGATGTGGTCGATGTGGCTGTTGACTCCATGTCCGGAATGACCAGTCAGCCTAGTATGGGCGCTTTGGTTGCCTCCCTTCAGTCTACGAAGCTAGATACCGGTATGTAACTCCCTTTGTGTGTAGGCTAGTTGCGTTCACAGATCAGTCAACGCATTGTATCGCGTTGTCAGTATATCGATGGGTACATATAAACGCTTCTGAACTGTGCTTGCTTCCTATGAGATCTGCCTATACGCATTCACGTGCACTATATAGTGACGTCGCATTTCTACAGAGCTCCAAGTAAAATACGATCCTAGAATGAAATACAAAGATTCCTCTCTACCAGCATAAAAATGGCATAATGCGTTTAGCTAATAAAAACATTTTTTGTTCATAGTAAAAGTAAATACGAGTGGTTACGAATATATTTACCTTTTAGTAAGTATTTTATTTTTCCTTCCTTTCCTAATGAAAATTTTAAAAAATTGTAATAGGCTGTAAAGAAAATATTTACCTTTCTTAATCTATAATATTTATTTATTTTATTTTTCTTCATTAAGAATGAAAACAATTAAAATGCATGTACAGTAGCTGTAAATCAGTCATACAATTAGATAACCTACAATATCATCCACATATTTTTCAAACTTTTATTTTTTCCAGGCATCCCCCTCCAAACAGTGTCAGAATACTCCGCATACTGGGAACAAGCGCGCACTCTATACGGGCCGTTCGAGTGCACGGCCACTATGAAGTCGGGCAACGCTGACGTGTACATCAACGAGATCCCTGGGGGACAGTACACCAACCTGCAGTTCCAGGCCTTCTCCTTGGGATTGGGAAGCCAGTTCGAGGAGGTTAAGAAGGCTTATAGGTGAGATACTAGGTTGTTAATTCTACTTAGGCTGGGGGGGGACAAGTGAAAAGATCGTTGGGAAAAAGCGCGCCAACCAACCTGCAGTTCCAGACCTTCTCCTTGCGTGTGGGCAACCAGTTCCAGGAAGTTCAGAGGCCTTGTAGGTGAGAGACTAAAAATTGTAAAAAAATGTTAGTTCTATTAACTATGGTTGGGAGGAGATATAAAAAGGTTGTTGGGAAGAAGCGCGCACCCTATACGGGCCGTTCGAGTGCACGGCCACTATGAAGTCGGGCAATGCTGACGTGTACATCAACGAGATCCCTGGGGGACAGTACACCAACCTGCAGTTCCAGGCCTTCTCCTTGGGATTGGGAAGCCAGTTCGAGGAGGTCAAGAAGGCTTATAGGTGAGGGGCTAGAAATTATAAAAATGTGTTAATTCTACTTTGCTATTGTTGGGAAGAGGAGGAGAAAGAAGACAATTGATTCATTTGAGAGATGCTCAAATACCACTCTGTCGTGAGTAGTGACTTTGACAACATGACATTTAAGAGCTACTTTAAATTAAGTACAATTTCAATGCTTGTGCTTATTTGTTATGCTCATAAGATAGTGATATTTATTAAATTATATCGAGAATATTTATTTCAATAATTATCTATACCCAAGAAACAATTTGCTTTATTGATCGATGAGTCCAAATAATCTCAGTTCTGGGCTATTATTTTCTTAAAGTGCAGACATAGTCTTAGTCTCTAGTTTACATTCTTTCTTTCTATAAATAAAAACATTTTGCTACCCACTAAGACAAATATAAAAAAAAATCTTCAACTTTTTCCAGAGAGGCTAACCTCCTCCTCGGCGACATCATCAAAGTCACCCCATCATCCAAGGTGGTCGGGGACCTGGCGCAGTTCATGGTGCAGAACAAGCTCAGCGCTGACGACATCCGCGCCAAGGCTGAGGAGCTGTCCTTCCCCAAGTCCGTGGTGGAGTTCTTCCAAGGCGCCATTGGAATACCGTATGGTGGATTCCCAGAACCTTTGAGGTATATTTTTGTAAAAATTAAAGCTTTAAGCTTTTTGTAAAAATTTTAGGTGTTAGAAGAATAAGTATTTCTTAATCCGAGTCTACGATGGAATTCTTTTAATGAGCTTAGGCCCGGTTCCTATAAACGACGGAACGTTATAGTATAACAGATCGATCGACCGTTATCACTAACAAGCGGTTTTAATCAACCAATCAGGACCAACTTTGGTTGTTATATTAACTCCACGTTTATTATAGATGCGCTTACGACTAAAATGGGCATTAACTTATAAGCCGTTATGTAAGGTATTATTTATGTTTCATAATATGGGTCATATGGGCCTTTAAAAGTCCAACTTTTCCCATATGACCCAGACTATGGTCTTATTCATAATACACAATAAGTTCAATGCTATTGACAACCACAATGGATCAAAAATCCCCCCTATCTGTAGTTGAATTCTTTCAGGGAGTCATTGGTCACCATTGCAACGCTCAAAATTATACCATACAATCTTTGAAGTAAACTCGTCAACTTTGCTCTAGGACATTACTTTACAAAAAGTTATTCTGATTCGTACTACCAGTGAAATAAAATAGGATGTTTTTTGCAAGGCAAAGCAACGAGTTTGATTCCTGACTCGATATCAATTATGTAAAAAAACAATGATGCACTTTTTGTTTTCGTTTTTTTTTATATTACTCATAGCTCGGGATTTGGTCCTGAAAGCAGTCTTTTCAAAAATTCACTTGTATACAAAAATTTGTATAATTATTTAATAAATAATAATTTTTAATACAACAGATCGAAAATTCTCAAGGATATGCCAAGAATAGAGGGTCGCCCCGGACAAGAGTTGCCGCCGCTGGACTTCGATAAACTCAAGAAGGATATCCAAGAATCTTACCCTGACGTAAGCCTATATTTACTGCATTGTTTATATGCACTCACTGTACAAGAACTGTTTTAAATTGGTAGTGTCAATAATGTCAGCTTATAATACACTTAAATCATTCATCAAGTACAGAAAACTAGAATTAGCTTATATATTTTTTTTACTTTTATTTTTTAAAAAGGGTTTTGTCACTGAGTGCTTCACCCCTTAGCTTATATTTATTTGCATTTACTGTTCAAGAATTTAATTTCTAATTGGACTACCTCTCATCATCATCATTATAGGCCTTTGCATCTATAACAGATGATTTATATAGCATCGCGACACTTACGTTCGTGACTTACGAGGCCGATTCGAGATAGTATCTCATCTACCTATAAATACACTTAAATCATTTCATTAACCATTAATAATATTTTAAAAATTTACATTAACCATTAAACTTTAGATACTCTTAATTTAATTGAAACTTGATTCAATAAATCGAAGTAATGATTATATTTTGTTTGTTGTTTCTATGGATCTTAAAAAAAAACGTTTATTTTCAGGTAAACGACGCAGACGTGATGTCGGCCGCAATGTACCCGCAAGTGGCCAATGACTACTTCCGTATCCGCGACAAGTACGGGCCTGTCAAACATCTCGATACCAAGACCTTCCTTGTTGGACCTACTGTGAGTTTCTATTTTTAACCGACTTCAAAAAAGGGAATTTTTCATGTATGTACATCGATCACTCCGCGGTTTTATACGCGGGATTAGATTCCGGGATTAATTTTTTAATACAAGAGATTTTAAGTTGAAAGAAAATAAATACATCTGAAAACCGCATTAGAATCGGATCAGTACTTTTCATGTAATGCGCGCACAAACATACAGACAGACAAAAAAATCTAACCACATTTTTGGGTTCTATATCAAAAATCAAAAACAAAAATGTTTATTCAGTAACAATTTATTTAGTTTTAGTTTACAGTTTCTTTAGTTTTTGAGAAATCCTTTTAAGTATAAAATACTTGTCTGCATATATCGAGGTAACAATACCCCCCGCTAATTATTTTTTAAATATTTTGATTGTACATATTTTTGACTTCTGCAGTATTATTATAATTTACAGAATTATTATATGTATAAATACTAGAATACTACAATTCTCATATACATTTTTGATATTACTTATTTATACAGGTCGGTGAAACAATAGAAGTGAAGATAGAGCGCGGAAAGACGCTAGACATCAAGACACTTGCTATCTCTGAGGAGATGACAGCAGCCGGTGAGAGGGAGGTGTTCTTTGAACTCAATGGACAACTCAGATCCGTGTTCATTCGCGATGAAAAGGCTAGCCAGGTATGTATAGTAGTTTTATATATGGCAATAACCGAATAAATTGTATGATCTTTTAAAAAAATATTTTAACTTTTTTTTTGCTAAATTACTTCGAGTATTGTAGAATTTTAATGATATCTGTTTATTTCAAAATCATGGCTTAAATGTTTGTTTTGTTGATAAGTGCTTTTAGGGAAATATAGAGGTTGAATTTGGATATTGTAACAGCTGAACTAGCTTCCGAAATATATTGTTGCCAATCTATAAATTAGCAACAATATATTTCGGAAGGTTGTAAGTTACGTATTTAAGCTTGTTTACTTATAGAGCGACATTTGTATATACAAAAAGCTCTTTAAAATTAAAATAAAAGTACTTTTATATTTTGATAATCGTCATGCTAAGAACATTTAAAAAATTGGTCATACAATTTTTGTCTATGTTATAGTTTCGAGTGTTATTAATGAATTTTTGTTCCATTTTATATGACACAGGCACGCATAAGTTCACCGTTTTTCTTAAGAGTTTGAATTGTATATTGTATTTTGTGCTAAAAACAAACATTTTTCGATTCTAGGAAATGAAAATCCATCCCAAAGCTGTGAAAGGTGACAAGAGCCAAGTCGGAGCACCTATGCCTGGAACGGTTCTTAGTAAGTATTTTGTCTTTTTAGTCTGTGTATGTTTTGACCATCGGAATTCATCCAAACCTTTCTTAACAATATAAACTGTTAAAAAAGTATGACTATAGTCAATGTTTTAGAAACTTGCCTCAATGTGTAAATATATTGTCTTTAGGATTGCCTTAAAATTTTACTATTAGTAGTAATGACTTATAACATGACATTAAAAAAAGTATCTTCACTACATAGTATTATGTGTTATTTTTGAGGTTTCTAATGTTACATTGCACTGGTTACGAGATTAATCAAAATAATGTACTAATTTTTTTATACAACGTTCACACTCTTTCTGTAGTGTATTTAGTATCAGCGTTGCACCTGTGCGAAGCCGGAGCGGGTCGCTAGTAAAAAAATATTTTTTTAGGAAATACAATTCTAGTCTCATATGTCACACCTATAAATTTGCTAACGTCAAAATGTATCTCCCCAGCAATCAAAGTGAAGGAAGGCGACAAGGTGGACAAAGGCCAACCGATCGCAGTCCTCTCCGCTATGAAGATGGAGATGATCGTGCAGGCGCCTCAGGCCGGGACCATCAAGTCCGTAGCTATCACGAACGGACAGAAACTCGAGGGCGACGACCTCATCTGCACCATCGAGGAATAGGCCGTAGACTAACTATATATCACCATAGAGATATAGAGCATAGACAAACAATCTCCACCATAGAGAAATAGATCATAAACAAACAAAAAATCCTGTACCATTAAGGAATACAAATACAATTTTTTTTATAAGTGCAAACACATACATTACACAATAGAATATTATGAATCCAATGGGTCTCGAAGTCAAAAAAAATAGTTTGTCAGTTGCTTTCACCAAAATCATAGGGCATCAAACCAAAAACCAAAATCATAGGGTGTCATAGACACGTCACAAGTTGAAAAACTAAATTCGTTAATTATTAGATGTTTAAATGTCATTATGTCCCTTCGACTTCAGTGATAATGGTAACAGGATACATAAGAGATTGATGTTTAGTGTAATTTCAATATTAAGATACATCACTTTGCCTATTGTCTATGCTCTGTATAATCTACGGCTTTAGTTTTAGTATGTGCGATTTAATTTTAGCTTGAATTGTTTAAATGTATATTTACTAGTGTAATCCGTGAAGGATTGTTCGAATAAGTAAACTGTGTTAATGATGAATATAGCTGTCAATTAAAAAGAAAAGATTATAACCGAATATTAATGTTATGAAATAAAGTTAAAATAACATTATACTATCATGATTTTCTAAAGACTGTATCTAAACGTCATAATTATTCATATATTTTGAGTGCAATACGATGGGATTTTATATAATTTGATATTTTTTTTATAGAATAGATCTAAGCACAAACTTTTATACTCTTTTCCTACAGCTTTATAAGCTTAAATATTGTTTGATTTTTATTTATTGTGTACTTTTATTGTTGCGGGCTTCCTTTGTTATTTAAACTTAGTTTTATATTATTTACTTGAAATTATATTGTATGAATGTAGTGAAATGGATTGATGAGGGTAGATCGACATATTTTGGAAAAAACTAAATGTGATAAATTTATAAACTATGCGATAGTTTTCAAACTTAAATTATAGTACAAAGGAATGATATCTTTCATAATTTCTTTTTTTTATTTAGACGTTATCATATATTAGAAATTCAAAGTTCAAATTTTCTCATAACAATAAAAGTGGTAGTCATTCCAAAACTTTAATAAAGACATTTGAAAGATCACATAAAAAGTCTGATATTGCCAGTTTTTGTTATTTTTATATCGTCAAACGATTAGGTATGTAATGGTGCTCACTGTTATGATTTTTATTTGTTAATTTTGCAATTTATTTCTATTAATAAATGTGAAAAAAACATATGAGTTTTATTCAAAATTTCATACATAAGAAAGAATAAGGGCTACCGATTTTTTAGTGTCCAGATTTGAGTTAAAATATTGCCTTCAAAGTTTGATATTAAGTATAACGTTAAAACAAAGTTTACAATTAAATAAAAATATGTCGTGCATGTAACAGTATTGTACAATCCCATATTGTTTGGAAAAAGGAGGAAACAAGTTTTCTATAGATAAAACTGTCTCAGAGCAGCAGTTACCAGCGTTGGATATTAGAATAATGATTTAAATTAAATATATCGTAAGAAGTAGTAAACAACAAATGCCAACGTGCAGCCGCCTACAAACAGTGACAAGAGACTTCTCGGAGACTTCACGCTACACTAGCGACTCTAGCGGCGAGTTCACGCGTTTTAGCTCTCATTCGCCCTTACTATTGGTTGTCACTATCCCCCTCAAAAATGCTGTGATTCTAAAAAAAATATTTTGAATGCTGGAGACACTGAAAACATTGTATTGACATATAGAAAAGAAAAACAACGAGCCACTTTTTAAAAAAGTATAATTATTACTTATTGAATTATCGCAACCATTATAATATATTCATATAGAAAACTCTAAATTAAACATTAAAACTAGTCTAAACTCGAACGTCGATTGACTTGTTAAAATTTTATTAATCGAGTTAACATTTTTAAATAATAACATGAATAGCAGTAGAGAAAAATACAGGTACATAATAACTATTTACAATATAAGAAAAAAAATATGGCAGTATTTTACAATACATCACGTCTATATACATATGTCTGACCTGGTTCACACAAAGTCGTTGTAAATTTTTGTGAAGTTGCCAAATGGCTTCAAAAATATTCAATTGAAACAGTGACAACGTATTTGCAACAAATGTTTTTACACAAGGCCAAAGATAGTACACATGATATGCAAAAGAATAATAATCTAAAATTCTAAGGGAACATAAAAATATTAAGTGCCGCTTTCGGCTTTTTGAACATCTTTCCCACTAATTGGTTACTCCCAACTACTTTCTCTACATTCCCATAAGGATTGGGGTACATCTTTTTTACAAATCTTAAAAGGAATAACTTAACGCATTTAAAAATACATTATCATATTGAACTCAAGTATATTGCAGTATACACCATATTTTAGTATAATTAGAAAAATGACAAGAACATGATAATTATGGTGTTATTTTCTCCTAAATGTAACAGTAAGTTTTTTAGTGCTATCGAGTAACATTCCAAACATACAAAAAATACACAAAGAGAATTGGTCCCTAAATACTACACAAAATTATTACTGAAAAATGAAAAAACATTTTTAAATTATATTATTACAATAACATATTGTTAAAATGAAACGGAAAAAATTAGTATAACATTCCCATTTTTTTATCTGACTTCGATAATAAAGCAACAATCCTATACGTTATCCATTTTAATTTATATGTTTTTAACTACGAATCACGTTTTTCTCAACCTTTAATTTTTTTAACTTAGTCCAAATTCGAGATCAATATTTTTATATTTAAACCGTTGATAGCTCTTACGTTATTGACGCCTTCCCACATCATGACAAACCCAGCAAGATGTAGTCTATGCGAAAATAATATTTGCAGGTATTACAGCTCTTGAGAAATCATTTTTAATTCATAAATTAATTTAAAAGTAACATTACCAAATTTTGTAGTTACTTATGTTAATTCTTGCTATTGTTAGGACATTGTCCAAAACTAGTAATGAATTATCTCAACATTTATATGACAATGAAATGATCTAACCAGAATTCCTTCATGATGTCGCCAGCTTACGATTTCAATTACGAAAATGTTAAAAATAAAACTAAATACGTATTAATTATTACATCCTTATTTACATTAGAAAATTGCAAAATGATATATATTTTCTCTTGATATTATATTTCTCTCTATATACTTTTATTCGTCCCATCGCGCTGGGAAACAAGGTTATTTATTGATTAAAATGATTTGTGGAAATATATCTTTAGATTATTGTCTTTTCTAATAAATTATTTAACACAATTCAAGAATTGAAGTTAACATTTCATAGCTGGGTTACCACTACAAATGCAAATATCTAATATTCTGACTTATATTATGTCAATTTTATCGTTGTATAAATTAATATTAACAATAAGAAGCACTCCATGAAATAGGTATTTCTGTCTATTTACAATTAGCCTCGTTAATTTGAATAGAGCATTTATTGTTCTCGCATACAAATGTAAGGCGAGGTAAGTTTTTCTAAGAGAAGCAAAGAATTTTAACTGATCACATTTTGTACAATTATTTCGCTGCACTTATATTTTATAAACCTCTTTCTTTTTAAGACAATAGTCAAAGTATAGTAATAGAATCTATTGATTCAATGCTTTGAATGTTAGTATTTAATATGTTTTAATCAAAGTCTCCTGGACGATGCAAAAAACGATCATCATTGAATTTTTTATTGGAACACTTATATTCCTCAGGTTTATATCAATCTTTTGAGATGATAGTATTTAATTCTCAATCTTGGTCTCTTAGATGATCGATCAGAGATTTATTAACATCATTGAAATTCTTTATTATTAGAATAATTATATCCACTCTATGTTTACCTCTCAATCTAGGTCTCCTGGATGATGCAATAGAGATTTATCAATATTATTGAAATCTTTTATTATCGGAAAACCTATATCCACTTAAAGTGTTAGTGTGTTATTCTTATTCTGTTCTAGGTCATAAAGGGAGATGATAGAATTAAGCTCTCAATTTAGATCTCCTGGATGATGCAACAAAGATTTATCAACATCATTGAACTCCTCTCTTATTGGAACACTTATATCCACGTAAAGTTTAAGTGTATTATTCTTGTTCTGTTCCAGGTCATATAGGGAGATGATAGACTTAAACTCTCAATCTAGATCTCATGGATGATGCAACAGAGACTTATCAACATCATTGAACTCTTCTCTTATTGGAACACTTATATCCACTTTAGGTTTTAGTGTATTATTCTTATTATGTTTTAAGTCATAAAGGGAGATGATAGACTTAAGCTCTCAATCTAGGTCTCCTGAATGATGCAACAAAGATTCGTCAACATCATTGATTTTTTATTATTATTGGAACACTGATTTTAGTGTATTATTTCTTATTCTGTTCCAGCTCATAAAGGGAGATAATAGACTTAAACTCTCAATCTAGGTCTCCTGGATGATGCAACAGAGACTTATCAACATCATTGAAATCCTTAATTATTGGAACAGTCACATCCACTTTAGGTTTTATATCAATCTTTTCCTGTTCCAGATCATTGATGGATGTGACAGAGTTAGGGTCGCTAAGACTTAGACTAGAGTCTGCCTCTTCGCCGTAACACCGGCGTTTGTGGTCGGAGGGAAAGTTGTGGTAAGAGTGTTCGACCCGAACTGCTTGCATTGTGTTGCTGAAATGCAAAAGATCATCTATAATAATATTATAAAGAGGATTTTTTTTTGTTTGTTTGAATTGAAGAGTCTCCGAAACTACTGAACTGATTTCGATGAAATTTTGTAGAGAGATTGTTTGAAACCCGAGGGATAGCTTTAAAAAATCCTGGGGGAACGGGAGATATATGCGGGTGAAACCGGGGTTCTGCTAGTTTCCAATATTCCAGAGTATATAAACTGCTTGTTGATCACATTATTACTTTCATTGATAAATAGAAAGACTGTCTGTTTTCTTATTATTTAAAAAAACGATGAGTTAAGTAATATTGCATGTAAACATAAAGTTTAAACTTATTGGCCGAATACGAAACGAAAAATATAAGAAAGATATTTTGTAAGTGATTGGTTTCCATATGATTTAAGTAAGTATGACCAACAAAAATATTTTCTAATGTATTCATTAAAATGCATTAAAAATTTTTAACAGTCGTGTTATTAATGTCGGAAATCTAGATCCACAATGGTGTTAACGCATTCTCTAATAAGTATTATTTTTTGTCAATTCTATAAAAATACTAGTATAATAAAAGGAAAATTTACCTTGTCTTCCTCAGAATTGGCCTCCCCATCTCCACTTGCAACTCCAACGAGTACAGTTTCGCCAGCGACTCCAACTTTTCCTTCTCCTCTGGGTCTTGCAAACTCGGCAACTTCAGTTCCGTCTGACAAGAATCTTGTAGGAACCTGGACAACTGCTCATTCGCTGCACTAAGTATCAAGAACCCTGGTCTCTCTTCCCTAATCCTCCTACAACCAGCCCTAATCTCCCTAACTTCAGTCACCGCGGTATTACCCATAGAATGTTCGCTGTAATAGTGATCACTTTGTGGCGATTTCTCACTCAAGTTGAGATCACTCGACGACGTTTTCTGAAGTGAGAAGTTCGTGCGCGGCGTCTGGATATACTCTTCCTTTCCTTCAGTCTTCTCTTGAAACGCTTGAAACGAATGAAAAAACGTCTCGTCCGTGTTTTGACCGGATAGTCCAGCGTTTTTCAAATCACTGAATGTGGTAAACGACGAATGGGGTAAAACTTCCTTTTCGTCTCTCAAATAGTCATCATCCACATCGACTATAGTTTTGGAATCCGACATCATTGCGTCATCATCATTCCCAGAATCAACTTTCGCCCGTTTCTTCTTATATCTATTCTTGGATCCAGCCCAGAAGTTTTTTGTCTGCACAGCCTCTTTTTTCAGCCGTTTCGGTGGTGGCATGTTACTTATTGACTTTGTACAGTTGTTGTTCACCGATTTCGAGGATTTGAATGTTAGGCTCTTGTTGAAAACCTTTAATTCCTCGATTCCCGGCCAATCTGTGAGTTCATCATCGCCCTCTCTGTCACTATCGTTGACGGCTCCATCTGAATCACTGCTACTCAGTGAACTACTTTCGTTTCCGCAATCCATCCCTCCATTACCATCGTCGAAATTTAAAGGGTTTCGCAGAGGATTCGAAGGCGGGTGTGATTTATTGAGCACTTTTATTTTCCTGTTATATTTACTATCCAAGTTGTTATTACTGCACGATGGATTGAAGAATGGCGGCAAGTCTGTCGTTATTTTATAGCCAGTCACTTTTGACAAAGTAGGTGTACCGTTTTTCGAATTTTTATACACGAAGTTGAAACTTGAACTGCCTGGCAGTGATGGAGTATTTGTAAAAGTGGAAGGTTTTATTTCATCTGGCTTTTGTGACTTGAGCACTATTTTCCCTGGCTGTAATAAAGACTCTTTTCTTTTCTTCTCACTGTCATGCTTTTTGGATTTGAAATCGTTTTTGAAAAATATAGATTTCGACGAACAGCCCCCGCTGAATGATCTTTCTCTCATTTCGCAAGCATCGCCCTTGTCCCTGTGTGACCATTTCCGTTTGCCACAAAAGGCATTCCTGAAAAAAAACGTAAGATCTAGTCATAAGTAGCTTCAAAATATTTTGAATGACAAGACTTCAGTCCAAAGTATTAAAATACCCCTTACTAGAATCAGACTCATTTCAATTTGGCAAACCATCCTCAGATTCTAATAAAGACATAAATATTGTTTCAAATTAATTCCAATTTTATAAGAATAATAGTGGTAAACCAAGTCAAACATACTAAAATGATTGAATGGACATGGATATTTAAAAAATTGCACTTAAAAATATACTTAATTTGTAATAATTATGAAAGAATAGAGGAATAGAATATAAGAAATATTAAAATTCACCTATCCTGCTTGTGTTTTGTAACATGGATGAGAGGCGACAATCCTGATGCTTGAAGTGTAATTGTAGCTGGCAATGCATTTGGCTGGAAATTAAACCTTTTATAAACACATTTTTATCGTTTTATTTGATAACACAATATTACTATCTGCTGCCAGTATGCAGTTTTAAAAAATTGAAGTCAGTTCTTTAATACTTTGTTAATGACTAGAACAACTAGACCCGAAATATTTAACTGAAATAAAGCACAACACTATTAATTTCTCATTTAGTGTTAACTTCTGACATTTTATATCACTAAAAAATCATACTTCCATACTGACGCTTAATATTTCGATAGGCGGTGAATGTTTTCCATCCACATAATCCACCGGCATCTTCTTAAACTTCCTCTTTCGTCTCGTATTCGCCGGTCGAGTCGGCGAGAAGTTTTCATTGAAGGAATCCGATTCAAAGTTGCCGATCTGACAGTAATGTCTTGACTTAATTGTGGATGTGTGGATGTTGACATGAGGATCGTCTGAGTCGGAGAGAGGTTGGGTGATGAGCGGGGCTTGAGGTGGACTGCTGGAGCTGCCATCGTCAACCAGGCTCACTGTAACTGCGGCAGCTGGAATAAATAAGTTTTATTTAGAGATATATTCATTTAAGATATTCCTTATAATATTAAATATGTACACATTGATGATAAAACAATAGTGTGTCTGTTTAATAAATAATAATAATAATATTTTAGAATTTATTTACTACTAGCTGAGCTACATAGTTTCATCCGCATATAATCTCTAATCTTCTGTTCTCATAGGGTTTTTGGAATAAAAGCTACCCTATGTCCTCCGTTGGGTTTCAAACACTCTCTGTTTCAATTCATCAACAATGTCATCCAAATTGGTCCAATAGTTTCAGAATGTATTCCATTCAAACAAACAAAAAATCAAATCTTTCCTCTTTATAATATTAGTATAGATTGTTAGTTATGTATTTAAATTTTACCAATAAAGG
Organism: Phoebis sennae; assembly: GCA_001586405.1. Taxonomy (NCBI): domain Eukaryota; kingdom Metazoa; phylum Arthropoda; class Insecta; order Lepidoptera; family Pieridae; genus Phoebis; species Phoebis sennae. Next base: position 268,898 of record LQNK01000307.1, on the reverse strand, counting down.
TGACTAACAAACAAACATATTGTTTGTTTGAAAATTCTCAGGAGCTATTGATCAGATTAGAAAAAAAATTCTGAACATAGAATTATAAACCATTAACTTGGCTATATAATATTATGACATGAGTGAGACAGGGGGCAGATTAAATGGTATCTAATAAACTCCACTCAGATATGTAGAGAAATTAGAAGACATAAATATAATTTAATAGCTGTTTCTCATGGATTTACCTGTATGTTAAGATGGCCTTACTCATAAGGGAAGATATTACAACTATCAGATAAATTCAAAGGTATTTATATTGTTACCAAGTACATAAATACAAATAATTATATTGTAATGTTAACAATATGTACTTGATTTATGAAGTTTTCCTAACAATGATGTCACCAAGGAAATATGACAAACAAGTCTTCAATTCCAATAAACAACAAACATTTTGTGTATAATTTCTTTGATATGTAATATTTGAAGAAGCAAAAGCTATAGCTACCTATGCATAGGTAAAATATTTTTCATCAAATTGTATAAAAGAAAAGTGGAATGAGATAAAATGAAAATGAAATAATTGAGTTTTTACAGTATATTAACAAAATGAAGAGTCAATTTCAAATCTATTAATATTATTATAATTTTTAGTTAGATATTAAATATTATTGTTGTACAATCCCTTAGATTTTTCTATAATTGTTTATTTTTAAAACTTAAAATATCTATCTCACTAATTGTGATTTGTACATATAGGTCTACAACTTTCAGACGAAATATAAGTTATTGAAAATAATTTTCATTCACCACTGTAGTTGAATATAAATACTGAATATTTAAATTTCATCATTTAGTATTAATGAGTAAGTTATTTTACAATTAAAATTATGGTAAATAGGCCAAGGTGACAGTCATGTTTGATTAATGATAATAATAACAACAAACTAACGCAGGTTTCCCGCAGACCTGGTGCGTCTCCGGAGCCCTAGCTTCCTTCGCTCCTGCCTGCCGCAGTTGCTCTCCTCTAGCGCCAGGTTTAAATCATGGGATAAACGTTCCATGTTCATACATTCAATGCCAAAATATCATGATCACGCGTACTGCGCGTCGACATCTAGAACATACGATACCGGTGATACTTTGTTTACACCGTATATATTCACAAACTATTACATAAACCGCATACAATAAACTAATTACGCGCTTCTATAAATTTTACACATTATCATAAAAGAAAGTTTCGCTTATGCACTTTCAAGTCTACAAAATCCACAAATATTTCACATCGATATATAACTTATTGTTTATAGTACAGTGCATTTGACGTTATTCACTCACTTTCACTGGTTTAATTATGACTACAATAAATAAAAATATATTATAATAATAAATAAAAAGTTACAAATTTGTAAGTAATAACTTCAAGATCAAAGAGAAAGATTTTTCATTTGGATAATTAATTACGAACGACAGAAATAAAACTATAATGTCAGACTCGGTTTGTCAAATACTCGAATCAAATCTGTGGTTTATTTATTATAATAAAATAATTATTTTAATGAATGGTGTTGTGTTGCAAATATTTTATCAATGTAAATGGATCTAAAAAACAATGACTATTTATTGTATAATAACTACGTTTCGAATTATATAAATAACAAATAGACGTAAAATACCTAAATTCGAAATAACTCTAAAATGTATGTGGATAATGTATGTTTATACAAGTATTTTATAATTCTGTATAGAAAGAACTAAATAGCTACTTGATCAATGTTCTACTGATAAATAACAAATTACTTTAAATTAAAATATTTATTAGTTCTATAAATGGCAACATTCGTATTGACAATAGTCAATAGATATGTTGTTGTCAGTACTGTTTGTGTTCACCGTTGAATGTCAAATTGTGCGCCAATTTCTGTGTTTTGTAAATTATTGTGTTAGACTAACTATTTGCTATATTTACCTCATTTGAATACGAACAGGTACGTTTTAATACGACATAAACTTTAATAATATCATAATCATTTGTTTTTGTTTGGTTTACTGAACCTAGTCCGATTTTTATCCTAAAGTGACGCTTGTTGCTTAGAAGTTTTGACTGCTATTTTGGCGGGAATTACCTATATTTCATTAGTTACGCCTCCAATGTTGTTTTTTGTTTACATCGCAGAATATTTTCAATATACAAACTAACAAAGCATAAGGATTCTCGGTAAGAAATCATACATGTTTTGAATAAACGGTAATAATTCTTTATAATTTTGTTACGATCTAAAAGTTGAAGGTATCTCAAACTTAGGCTTGTGTACCGATTCTAAATGTTTCATGTCCAGGCATATATTTAGATTTAACGTGAAATGGCTTAGTATCCTACACAAATGATTGCGTATTCTATTTTCAAGTTTGTAAAATACAATGGAAACATTTTGCGATTCTCTGTCAGACAAATGGGCACTGCTTACATCCGTATATTTTAATTATTTTTACTAATTAATAATAATATTATGTTGCATCATTATTTTCTAGGGACTGCTATAGCACAGTGCTGAGATAATAAAGTACTAATTTCTTTTACTGACATATCACATTCACTTCAGTATAATTTTCGTTTGTTTTGCCCCTTCAATAAAAATGTCAGTGTATATTTTGATTTAGGATTAGATTTTGAGATGGCCAGAATGGCCTACATAAAAAAAAAACAACTAGAAGCTTACTTATATCACAACATATCATTTATATTGTCATAATATTATTATCTCAATAATAAATATTCTTAAAATAATCAAGTGTGTCTTATAAATAGACCCTTTCATATCAGGTCAGAATAATAGGCAACAAAGAGTAGTTAAAATATAAAAAATAGCAATAATACTTAGACTTATTTTAATAGTCCCCTACAATTTTCAGTATCAATACTGTATATTTCCTTATTTCCCTGTACCCCAGATTGAGCTAGCATTAAGATAAACAAAAAATAAAATATGAAAGGATTTAGGAATGGATATAGGAGGCAGGTCTCCAATATCTTTCCTCAATCCATTACTTGTTATAGCAATGTGTTATAACCCAAGTCCTTGTCTGCTTGGATGTTCTGTATAGTATCCAGATATGAGCTATTTACATGCAAAATTTAATAGAAAACATTTAACCATTTTTGTGTGACTGACGAACATATATAAAAATGTTCACATTCATATTCGTTTATGTTCATGTTCTGCATATACACTTATTATTAAAGTAGTGTTATAAGTTGTAATACTGTTTAAATAAATAAATCAAATACTTTGAAAGTATTTTAAACATGGTTTATTATAGGTACATTATTCTACAATATTATTAAACACTTTACAGCAACCATGGTAATGGGTGAATGAGATGGTAGTTGTCTTCGTAACTGACACTCATATATAAACAGAGCTTAACGGTTTCACCATCATATATCTCCCATTCCCAGGGTATTTTCAGCATAAAAACTCAAAATCCTATGTCCTACCTCGGGTTTCAAACAATCTCTGTACAAAACTTCATCCAAATCTATCCTGTAGTCTAGCCTATTCTTTATTACAAACAATCATCAAATCTTTGCTCTTTATATTAGTATAGATAAATAGGGGTATAGCCTATTCTTTATTACGAACAATCATCAAATCTTACCTCTTTATATTAGTATAGATAAACAGGGGTATAATGGAGGGGGCGACCCCTGAAATGCCTCGTCGTACCCGCGCCGCGCTCGCCGAGATCCCCGCGCGGCTCGACCGCCTCAGGGTCACGCCTCTCCGGACCCTCACCAACACGAGGGAGGTGTCGCCCTCCTTACCCTCGGGGTACCTCAGCCCTGCACCCTCGCCTGATGAACAACTCATTCAGCAGAGAGGTTGGTTATAAATATATATAATTAGACGACCCGATTGGCGCAGTGGTTCAGCAATGGTCTATCGCGCCGGAGGGTGTGGGTTCGATCCCCACGAGCAGAAAATTATGAAGTGATGAACATTATAATTTTCTACTCTCTGGGTGTTAATTTATCTATAGTATGTATGTATTTACAAAAAAAAGTGTGTTTAAGTACGTATATCAGTTATCTAGTTTCCATAGTACAAGCATTGCTTAGTTTGGGACTAGATAGTGTTGTGTTAAATGTCCAGGAATATTTATTTATTTATTTCAGGTAACAGACAAAATTTGTACAGACCCATATTATATACTCGTATACATATCATTAACAATAAATTCCATACAGACTAACATTCATACAGTTTTATAATATAACTATTGATATTTATTACTAAACCTAAAATAAAAAATGTGTTACCAGGCCCCTACAGGCGACATGTATCTTTAGACTATAAGTTAATGTAAGGCATATGTTTTAACAATCAATAAATTAATTAATTAATTAAGGCTTCTGACTCTGCCAAATTAATATAGATAGAATTTTTTCAAAGTGTGTAAAAATATTTACAGGATGTTTTAAATAGATAACATAATCGGTTAATAAATTTAAAGCAATCGTTTTTTTTTTAATTTTTAAACATATTGGTACCTAAAAACTAATGTGTACATACATACTACACTACAATCATCAATTAATTATTGAAATTTATCTAACATTGTAAAAAATTATGCGTTTCCTCAACTGACATTATTTAAAAAGTTATGGTAATAAAGAGTACTAACGATCAGGGAAATAATACAGGATTTTTTTTCTACTAAATCAGCGGGTTCGATTCCTAGCTCAGAAAATCTATTTTTTCGGCCTCGAGACTCCTTTCAGTATTGTTTATATTCTCCATGATATAAGATTTTTTTGTTTTGATAACCATTAAAAAATAAAAACATGGTGAATGTAATTTTTCAGGCCGAAAACGCGTTCCAGCGAACTGGTCACCAGACATCGATTTGAAACGTAACTCGACTTTCCACTCGGTGATCCGTACACCACCAAAGGAAGTCCCCTCCCGCGTATCGCCTCCAAAGCTTGGCGTAACCCTGAGATCCACACCAAGGAAGCGACTCCTTCTCGGCGATGTAGAACGCGTACCCCTTACCCCAGAAAAGATCGACTTCAGTGATATTAGCACGCCGCAGAAATTCAAAATCAACAGCCCAGTTAAAGCTTCACCACCCATCAAACGCTGCAGATTAGAAAAATCCTTCGATCCTGATTATAAAGGCCCGATAGACACGGCTCTGAAAGGCCTCAGCCCGACCCAGTTAATCAGCATGATCAAGAAACTCACGTACAAACATCCGGAGATCGAAGACGACATCCGTAAGGATATGCCAGTGCCTGATCTGTCGCCGTTGGAGGAGAGACTGAATTATTTGAAGTCCAACATTTTTAAGAGTCTCCCTGCGTCCAGATTGACTTCTAAAACTGATTCGCCGGCGTATTCCAGGGTCTCCACACATCTCGCCGCGTTCAAAAAATGTTTAATCGATCAAGGAAAGGTTTTAGTGGAATCGCAACATTGGCAGTCGGTGTTGGAATATGTTTTTTTAGCCTGGAGTTATGTTCGGGCTACTCCGGTGTGGGATAACCAGCCCCATAACGCGCATAGGAAGCAATGCTTCAAGGCGTTGACAAATTTTAGTATGACTGCTCTGAAAAAGGGCGATTTTACGAAGGATTTCTTGATCGACGTTCATGACAAACTTCAGTCCATGGAATCTGACAGTGAGGATATTAAATCCAATTTGAAATATGTTCAAGGAATGTTGCAGGACACTATATTTTAAGATAACTAATGAGAGGAATACATTACTTGTATTGCTCCTGGTTTGTTTAGATTTAATTTTAAAATATGAATAGTGATTTCTTCCAGTTATTAAAAGTTCGGATACTGCCACACACCAAATGGAGTAACTTTTTAAGATTTTATAATAATAAAAAAAACTCATATTGATTTATCAAAAATGTATTTCATTAATGATTTTGTTTAGGGACTTGGAGATTAAAACTTTTTTTTTAATTATAAGTCCTGTTGCTATGAAAGTTAGATTTTTGCTTATTGTTCAAGATTGTGCCTTTTAATTAATTAAGAATTTATATAATGCTTTTTCTGTATTGCTTTGTCAATATTTTTAAGTCAATTAGGTAATTTAAAACAGTTGTACCTCAAGTTTATTTAAAAAAATATTGTTTTCGCGAATCACGATACATATCTTCAGGATTATTATAATCTGTGCCAAATATTTTTTGATTGATTTATCCACAATTTAGTGAGTAAATACATATGTATGTATATTTTGAAAAAAATCAAGACTGCTTTTAAAGTAATTAATTCTATAATCTTTCTACCTTCTTAAATTATGCTCAAATTTCTAAAATCTTACCATCCCGATGTGGGAAAAAATAAAAAATCTATTCTGAAGATAGTCAAATAGTAAAATGTTTGCCTTAACAGTGCCTTTGTAATCCTAACCCCAATGTTTATGACCAAATATCAATGATATTACATAGTGTATAGTAATTAAGTATATTCTGGTTTTAAATAAATTGTGTTTTAATAATTTGCTGTTTAAATAACACCTTCAAAATCTATTACTTATTTTTTATAGCACCACATTAAACACGTCATTTAAGTTCAATATTAAATTAATAAATAAAAAAAATAAAATTGTTTTATTGCTCATAAGGAATTTCAAGAATTACAGTAAGACGTAACTTAAAATATACTACAAGTTTAAGGAGACTGGCTGGTAAGACCCAAACTAGACTTACGTCTGTTTCTTGGGCCTCGCATTGTTCTCGACTTCACCAACTAAGAATTGAGATCTTTATGATTGATAAGTTCTGCCTTCATGGCGGCGGGTCGCCCTTTCGTTGAACTTGGCTGGACACTGCCGCGCTGTATAACATCATTTCAAAGATTTATCCGTGCGACCTACGTCCGTTTACCTAGAAGCGATATGCTAACCTATAGCATTTCTCATGAAACTATCTGAATCGGAAAGAATTTCAATCGGTATTCTTGAGATTTAAATAAACTATTCCACTTCATGTTAGCATAGACTCGAAGAGGCATTAAAGAAATTTTAGAAAGAGAAGGAAACATTAAAAAAAAATAATCATTAAATTTATCAGGTACTTAATTATATTTATTAGCCATAAAATTTGTAATTTAATCTAAACTATAGCCGAATTTATAAGTAAAGTGAAACCTACCTGTCTATCTTTTTGAAGTTATAGTGGTTTGTACAAATAACGCATTTTGGTGAATAAGTCTATTAGAAAAACTATCGAAACAAATATCTATATAGATTGAAGTTACAAAATACAAGTATATTAAATGCACATAAATTATATATAGTCACGACGTAAACATTTTACGCCTTGTGATTGACGTTGCCTCTTCATCTTGATAAATGCATGTTATAGGAACTTAACATTGTTTAGGTACGTGAATAAAACTAATTGTAATCTGAATGTTAAAAATTTATTGGTCTTTAATGAGTATCAAACCAAAATTGACTTGGTATAATTATGTATTTAGAATTTTAGATGTAAAATCACTAAAAAATTAAAGCGAATAAAAATTATAGTAATATATTTCAGCTCTCTAGACCTCTACTTACTAAAAATTTCCTTAATATTTATTCAATTATTTATTTGTTTCCGCTAGCGGCTATGCCGCGTAGTGCTGTCAGTTCAAGCCAAACTTATCGTCATGACGCACGTGGAGTTCGCGATAAACGGAAAAAAATGTCGGGGTAAGAAATGATTGGCTTGAAATTCAAAATTAAAAAAAAAATATTTATTTTTAAAATGGGAACAAAATTTGGCAGAATGCATTGGAAAGAAACAAAACGTAACTGTCTCGTCTATTTTTTAATATACAAGGAGGGAGAAGGGATACTGTGTTTTAAAATAAATTTTTACTTAAATTTTTAAATACTTCTATTTACAATCTTTAGATAGCTTGATAGATGGTTGGACTTGTTAGTGTTAAGATATGCAACGCGAATGTTTTTTGTTAATTTTATGATTTGTTTCGTAGCTTTATTTAATCGAAAGGCAGTCCGTTATCCTTGGCACAAAATTTACCAACTTTCTAGAATTCTTAAAACACCTATTCAACTTAAGATTTTGCCGACAATCTAAAGCTTTACAATTTACATAAAATGAAAAAATAAAAAGTTCGTAAAAACTAATAACTCACTCCGAGCTAGACCCCCGAGAGTTGTAATGTTTAAATAAAGAAATTTTAATTGATAGCACACACTGTGATATTCATGTGAAAATTATTTGATCTTCGTAAAATAATTCGCCCGTCTTCGAACTGGGGTTTTTTTTTTTTACTATTTGCTTAAAAATATATATATAATGATCGAATAAACGACACTCCAGATATCCTCTGACAAATATTCACCTATTTCTTATGTATGTCTTCGTATCACAGACACAGGCAATGGCACTCTTTTTTGTACTTTCTTTGTTCATACTATGTTTGTCCAATAAATGTTTTTTCTATTCTATTCAATTCCTACCTATATACAAACATACACTCGCCTGGCCAACTCAACTGGTTTCACTCGGACAATAAATTCGATCACATTCTAATTCTCGTAATAACAAGTGACACGTATTTACAGTTTTAGATTTTTTCATTTAAATGAGTTGTATGAGTATAACCACAGATAACATAATACTTCTAGCTCCGCCCCGAGGTGTCACTTGCGTAATGCCGATGGCAACTCCGGGATTAAAAGTACCCTATATGTTATTCTGAACCCTAACATAAATACCAAGTGTCATTGCAAAAGAAAACAGACAAACGGACAGACCAGCAGATGAACAACAAAGTGAACATATAAGGGTTTATCGTTTAAACGTTTTATCCTTTGCAGGCGGGCACGAACCCTAAAAATTACAAATGTCATGTCAACGGTATAACATAATCTCTAGAATGCAATAATCAGTGAGATCAAATAATGTGAGATTCTAAATAGGGATAAATAATAGAAAATGAGAATCAGATCGGAAAGTATCCCAAAAGTCAAAAACCTAACAAGATTTATATGCATTTTGACGGAATTGTCTCCATTCCGAATGATTATGAATGATAATAATTGTCTACAAAGCTTTTAAATCAATTCCTATCTACAAGATCAAGGACAATACATCTGGCATAAATAAATCAATTAAAGTTGGTACTTTTAATGCACACCAAAAGCATACGAGTATTATCTTGCAGGACATACAATAATATTTTATTAGTTAGGTACATACAAACCGGTATATAAAAAGTAAAAAGTTTGACGCTATCTCATAAAACCCGACAGTTTTTTCAAAAATTAATACTAGTATATTATCAAAGTAATTGACATTTGGAGTAAAAAATTAAGTACTTTATTTATTTAGTATTGTTTTTATAGACACACTAATAACGACTACGAAATCCTCATTGCGCAGTAAATAAAACTATTATTATCATTTATATTGTATTCAAAGTTGAAAATGCTTTTCGTGTACTGAACTCGCATTTACTGTAATTTCCATGACAAATAATAGTGTATTACCATCATTTGAATAACTTTAAATTATTATGTTGTTATAGTATCAGGTGGTAGGCTCATGAAACTATTCTATTGAAAACGAATGAGGTCCAATCAAAAAGGTATTACTCTTACACGTGTAAAGTTATAGAGTATGTAAAATAAATATAGATTACGTATGTCGTTCATTTTCGTTAATGACAAATTTTATAGATACATACAAAAATTACATCATTTTATTGCCATTAGAAATTACGCATTCACGTATGTAAATCATTATTGGAAAATTAATTAATAACTGTATCATAAGGCCTTGAAATAATGCAACAATTAGTTTGATTATCATATAATTGAAAAACACTGCATGAATGTATCTCGTTGGCTTGCGATATTCGTCGTTTCAATTCTAAATAAACTTTATTAGATTTAATTAAAGTGTATTTATAAGTTGCAGTCATTTTTATTTTTATTATTAGACAATGTTTGCCTCGACTTTTTATAGAATGCCTAGATCAGTGTTTCTCAAACATTGAGCTACCATGGCCCGGTAATTTTTACGTTACCACTTCATGCTTCGTTACCGCTTCCTTAATACCTTTAAACAAGCTAATTTCATAAAAGTAATACACATTTATAGTTTTATACCTTGTTGTAAAGGTTTTAAGTTTTAACCTTGTGGTTAAAACCTTTTTATTAGGACGTAGTTAAGACTTTAGTGATACCAAAGTATGTAGTGTTAGTACTTACTACATACTTTGTTATCGCGTGTTTAGTTTAAATTTTAGTCCGAACTGCGAAATATAGAACTCAAGAAAGTGTTATCCTATTATATCCACTTACGATGCGACCATGGATAGTAGGAAGTATTTTAAAACAAATTTATTTATATTGCGATTTGCGACCCGGTATTTTATTTAATGGCCCGGCAAATGGGAAACGCTGGTCTAAACCGGTTAAGATTCGGTGCCAATTTCCAAATACCGAACTTTATAATTCCTGCAATTATTACGACAAAAAACTTAATGCATAATCATTAAATATATTACACCTCTAGTTGTTTTAAGAAAATGTGCGTAAATATAAACGCACTGATTCCTGAAAACGCCACTCCAAATGCTATGCCCGTATTATTTCAGTTAAACTGTCAACAGTTTTGGATTCATTAAAGACAAATTTCAGACGAAATTTGACTGATTTGATGATGATGCGTTTCTCTGAAACGCAAAGAACATTTAGTGCGGTCGAATATATGAAACAGACAAGAATGACATCTGAATCAGAAAACAGACAGTCACAAGGTACATAGTAGGGTTAGTAAGATCAATGCATAAAGACGTACACAGAAATCTCATATAATAACTGAATTAAAGGTGTGTACATAAGCACAACAACATAAATAGAGGTGAGGGAGCTAGGGTGGAATTGAGCATCAATATTTTTTAAAAGGCATTAAGGTTTTGAATGTAACTTTATGTTGTTCGCTCTGTAGACTTGATTTTAATTTAATATTAAATAAATCATAATTATTAAATACACAAATTTTAAAAGCAAAAAAGAGCCTCGGCGACCCTTTTCATTATTTTTTACGTGTTAAGATACACGTTCTGAATGTCCTGTAAAAAAAGGAACGCTAGCTATGAAACACGTTATATATTCTCTTATATAACAGTGGTAAAAGGTACCCATTCTGTATAATATATATTTAGGGACAGCGGGCCGTGGGACCCTGGCTTGACAATTACACATAAACAACCTAGTTAAACATTTTATAATGTCTGAATAATTCTTAATTACAGCAGTATGGTTAAGGTATTGATATAATTTCTGAACTTCATTATACCTGTTAAGAAATTTAAAAATATTAGAGTTATTTGAGTGGTGCCGCAACGCAGCGGTATCGAATTAAAAATTATCATAGAGTAATTAAAAATAAATTTTGTTCAATTTGTCTTCAAGGCTGTATTCTACATTTGTCTACAGATCCAAGTGTGTTATCCTGCGTAATACATAAATATAATTACTTCTTTTTTATTTATACACGACAGCTGTGATAACAAAATATTTAATAACGATATGTTTTTGGTTTATTTGTCGAATGTGTAAAAAATACATGAACCAGATAGAACATTCTAACGATATTTAAAAGTTAAAATGGTGTTCATATTTTTATAAAGCCATCTAAATAGAGATAGACGTCCTAATTTATTCCTAAAATTAAATAAATTGCTACATTTAATGTTTTTTTCACAAAACAGATTGTGGTCTTTTTAATAGAACCGAAGTAAAATAACTGTGTCTAATATTTTTTTTGCAAAACAATTTATGTAATTGATTGTTCTATTTAATATAAAGTTTGTTCCATTTTATATAGGTACATGCTTTAATAGTTTTTTTATAAATAAGCATTTAGGTAAATAAACACCGCCTTACAATATAAAATGGCAAATTTCTAACAAGACGCTATTTACTACACACTAACCTTTCACAACCTAACTTTTCATTTTATCGCTTAAACGATTGTTATTGAATGATGTTTTGTTCAACATCAATTTAGATATTAATGAGTTCCTGTGTAATAGATTTTAATTAATTATACCTTAATAATGAAAAGTAAAAGGTATCCAAATAAATTTGCTTTTGTACAAGAATGTAATTAAAAATATTAAAATAAATCCTCAATTTAAGGAAAAATTACAATATTGTTAATAACGATTTTTTAACTTTTTAAACACCGCCGTAAGGCGAAATACTTTTACCCATAAATAAATAAAAAAATAATATTTTCGGTATATGTTTCGGTCTGTTTACAAATATAGTAAGCAATTACGTAATTACGTTAATTTAAACATTTCAGTGGACAACAGATACCCTCGCTACCTCTCTCTCAATGCCTATCTCCGGTACTACCTGGGGATGCCCGGTACCAAAGCGATGTGTCACCAGGGCGTCTGCGGCTCTTGCATCGTCATGGTGCACGCCTACAGACCCACAACTGGCACTTATGAGACCTTTTCTGTTAACTCTGTAAGTATGGCTTAGAACAGTTTGTACCTGGAGAAGCCCGGTACCAAGGTCATATTTTAGTTTCTGCATCGTCACATTGCACGCTTACAAACTCACAATTGGAAATAATAAGACTTTTTCTAAGTAATTCTAAGAAAGGCAAGTCAAAAAAAGAGACGTTTTCTGTTAACTGTGTAATCTCTGTGTATTAAAAAAATTAAAAAATATTTATTGTCATGTAAAGATATTACAAACACAGAAAAAAATTACAAAGAGTAGATATACATACAGTTACTTAAAGATATACAGTGAGGCCCAAACTAGGCTGTTGCCTGTGTCTTGGGTCCTCGTAAATAGGATTACATCTAAACTATGAGTATCTAGGTACGTACGAGTAAATAGGATTACATCAAGGTGTTTTTGTGTGTGTGTGTGTGTGAGTGTGTGTGTGTAGGTGAATGTGTGTGTGAGTGTGTGTATGTGCGCTTAAACGGTCAGGATTTAAACTAAGTCTTCGGTGTCGCTGTATGAAAGATTGTGAAGTAGGGATTTGACAATTTGCACGCATTTGTGTATAGTGCAATCCGAGATTGATTTTATATGTGTATGGCTTAGAACAGCTTCTACCTGAAGATGCACGTTACCAAAGTGATGTGTCACTATACACATACAGCATACACCCCGTAAGTGACTCTTGCATAGTTACTACGTAAATATCGTTTTATTTACAACAGTTACAAGCCAGTGTCTAATGAATACATGCCGAAATTTTTGCCATTACTTATTAAATATGTGCTAGTATTTATAACAATGATAAATATTTAATAAGCGAAAATATATATAGCCTATAGCCTTCCTCGATAAATGGGCTATCTAACACTACAAGAATTTTTCAAATCGGACCAGTAGTTTCTGAGATTAGCGCGTTCAAACAAACAAACAAACAAACTCTTCAGCTTTATAATATTAGTATAGATTTACTGAACAAGCTCAATTCATTTGTTATTGTTTCATTAATGCTAGTTACTACATGAGATTTAAGTGAAATCCTGAAGATTAACATAAACACTTCAAATATGAAATATTGAAATAGATAATTATATTATCACTTATTAGCATCAGCCGATTAATTAAATCATCTTAATCGTTTATCGTAAAAACAAAAATTGCTATAAATACAATTCGTGAAAATAAAAAAAATCATAATTATTGCGAACATGTAACAAGTGGGAAATTACGAGGTAAATTAATTGTTTTACAACTAATTAACAACCTGTGATTATGAAATTTAAGTTTTTTTATAAGATTTAACTGCATCACTGAGAAATTATACTGTTTTTAAAGAATTCCCTGCGTTTTCAATGTATTACAAAGATCACGCAAATTTAACGACCCTTTGTACAGACATTACCGCTTATATAACTACATCTTATTGTAAAAACAAAGATTTTTATTCACTGACCTTTTTTATCAACTTTATTTGTTTATTTGTGCGCGCTAATCTCTGGAAATACGAGTCCGATTTGAAAAAAATATTTGTGATAGATGGACGATATTAATCGGGGAATATAGGCTATTGTATTTGTTAGATGTATTGCGTGACATCTCTTAGATGTTTTTATAACACTTAAATTATTTCTGACAGTGCCTTGTTCTGGCCGTATCCTGTCATGGATGGGAAATAACCACAGTGGAGGGAGTGGGCAACCGACGCGCAGGTTACAGCGAGGTGCAGAAACGTATGGCGGCTTTCAGCGCTACGCAATGCGGGTACTGCACCCCCGGGTGGGTGATGCAGTTACATAGGTAAGTTGTAAGGAGTCACGTTTATTTATTTATTAACTCTTTATTACACTATACAAAAAGAGGAAAACACAGTAACATACATAAAGGAAGTATAACACAAAAGGCGGCCTTATCACTACAGGCCTTCTTCCAGGCTTGGCTACCAGCCGATTAATGTACGGAAAAAATTGTCTAAGGGTTTTGTCAGAGAGCGGCAATGGGGGCAGTTGCTTCCCCTTTTTCTATGCAGTTCACCTGATTTTAAGTGACTGACCACAGCTCATGAACATCCACAACAGCAAACTGTCGCAGATGCCTTGTCGGTTTAAAGAATGCCTTGTTGGATCACAGGTGGGAAATTAGGAGAAAAATGAGATGGGTATACAGGCCTATGGGCACTCGTATTCCCTTCCCCTAAATATTCGATGAATTTATAAAGAAATGAGAGGATATTTTCAACTAAATTACAACTAAATTAAATTGTCGAATTTCTACATTTATATGAATTATATCAAAGAGAGGGCGTGTTCAACTATAAATATTAAACATAATATTAATGCATTTTCAGTCTTCTCGACAAGAAACTTACAAAAGCCGAGCTGGAAAATTCGTTTGGAAGTAACACATGTCGTTGTACCGGCTACAGACCAATATTGGATACAATTAAATCCTTCGCTGTCGACGCTCCTAAGGAACTACAAATTGATATCGAAGATCTAAAAATCTGTAGTAAAACGCAGAAAGTTTGTCAACGAAAATGCTCTACCAGTAGTGTGAATAGTGACTGGAGTGTGATAAAAGAATCTAATGTGATAGAAATAGATTATGGACACGAGAAGTTTATAAAAGTGTCGACTGTGGAAGAGATCTTCGATGCTATTGAGAAAGCTCAGGATTCCTACAGGTTAATTGATGGCAACACTGCTAAAGGTAAAGTTTTGTTTAATGTTTTTCGAGCATGTGTATGTGCAATAGAAGGGAGGGGATTGATTTTTTTTCTTGAAGTAATGAAGGGGAATAACAAAATGCTTTGTTTTATCTACTGGTAATGATAGATCTACAACTATTTATTATTTATATTATTTATTTTAAGCCATTTGTGTCCTACTGCTGGGCAAAGGCCTCTCTTTTTCTCCTCCATTCGGATCTCTTCTTGGCAAGCACCTCCCAATTCGAATCAAAAGCATCTATTTCGTCCCTCCACCTGCGTCTAGGTCTACCCCGGTGTCTTTTGACATTCTGAGGCACCCATAGTGTGGCTGATTTGGCCAACATCGTCCGACATGCGACCGACTATACCTAAACTATACTTCAATTAATACTTTAGATCTATCTCAACTCTTCAGAGTTGTTATATTAAATTCTATTTGTTATGTGGTTGTAAATTCAATGTGTGACACATTACGAAAGGAATTGATGCATTAATAATAGTAATAGATCCAGTTTTTGCTTGTTGCATATATTTGAGGCGGATGAACGAAATTACCCGCAATTATGATAAAATTGAACGTGTCGGTTCCCTTACCTCTTTGTTTCCACGATTTTAACACACTTAATTGTTTGATAGATTAATTTAAAATTACTTTATAAGTCTCAATTAGTGAACATTTAGAAAACTCTTACGGATTCGCATTGTTGAATTTGCAATTGTACTTAAGTTCTTTAATCTACACTAATATTATAAAGATGAATACTTTGTTTGGTTGGTTGTAATGAATAGGCTCAAAAACTACTGGAGCGATTTTAAAAATCCTTTCACCATTCGGAAGCTACATTATCCACGAGTAACATAGGCTATATTTTTATAGGCTATGTATATAACATAATGCTATGGGAGCGAAACCGCGCGAATCATACAGGATGAATTTGCAAAAGTGATTTCATTGGCATTAATGTTTTTATTTGACTCATTAAAATAACAAGTTTGATTGTAATTCCTTATTGAGCAATATTAACTTTCGTGTTCCTACGTATCCTTCTCGATAAGTCACTTTTCTATGTACCTGCAACATCTACAAACTATTTTAAAATTTTTCCATTTTAAGGCTTCCCGTAGATTTTTTGCGCCGTTCATACTCTTCATTTATCACTACTCACGAGACAAATTCAAATTCTCAATTATCGAAATAACTTACACCCACGGTTAAAAACTATTACACACATTTTTTTCTCTCACATATTTTTTTCTTTTTTAATGTTATATTAAAATTAACATGTTAATTCTAAAAAAGTTATCGGTATACCTTTTAAATGCCGAATTTTTTTGAAATTTATTTTCTAAAAGTGTAATTAGCTGTAAGGTACCTCTAAAAAAACATATTAATTCGTTTCAGGAGTACTTCCATACCTATTCGACTACCCCCCAATTCTAATAGATATTAGCGAAGTGGCATGTCTCAAGGAGTACGACTTTGACCAGAACCTTATCCTCGGAGCTAACATATCGCTCGAGGATTGTATCTCGATATTCAAGACTGAGGGAAAGATGAGGGACGATTTTACGTATTTGAAACAGTTTGCGAAACATCTGGATCTAGTTGCGCATATTCCTGTTAGAAGGGTAATTGATTTTTTTAAAATTAGACCTCAAATTTAACAAAAAAATTAAAATGATTTTTTTTTTACTTTATTGCTTGCATTTTAATAGGCCTAAATTATATTTTTGTGATACTCCACAAACGATCACTATCGAACTTCCTGAGTTCTCTACCAGTATCTAAAATAATAAAATAAATGTTCTTGCTCTCTCTTTATAAAAAGGTTTCTACAGTGAATACTTAATATGTACAAAATTACAACAATTTATATAAGTATGACTCAGCACCTGCTTGCATAGTAACATAACGAAACAATACATAGTGATATTCAGTCACAACGATGGAATAAATCTACCCTTCTTTCATTTGTGTATAGTTTCGTGTTTTTTTCAATAACTTTGGAAAACCTTCAAACAACAATCACGTAAGAAACAAAAATAGTGATCTTTATAAATATTTCGTTTCAGATTGGCTCTCTAGCCGGCAACCTTATGATAAAACATATGAAACCGGAATATCAGTCCGATATATTTCTTTTGTTTGAGAGCGTCGGAGCCGTTATAACGTTAAGTAAGTGATCTTTTTTTTCACTTTACTATTACCTACTCTGAAAGTATATGTATGTACCTATATATGTTGATTTCTCTTTCACGTAATATCTATTGAATGGATTTGAACAGCTTTACATGTATATATTTCAGAACAACATATAGGCTACAATTTTTAATGTTTTTCGTAATTTAGCCGTAAAATTACTATAAATATCAACTACCTAATTCGAAGAAAGTTCCGCAAGCGAAGACCAAAAACTAGTCATTCAAAGAAGACCAAATAATTTTATAACAAGTCTATGTTAATTAACTTAGACTTGTAATAAAATTTCGTCGTTAATTAACTACACTGGTATCGATTTTTCCAGAAAACCCTCATCAGGAACTTACTTTGACGCTGACAGATTTTCTAGCTCATGATATGAGAGGATGGCTCATCGTCAATTTCAAACTACCCCCATTGAGTCCTTCACATATATTGAAGACTTATAAGGTTAACTATTTAATACTAGTTAATTATTTAAATATACGTAATGAGATGATTGTTTGGTAGTTCGCGTGTTAATGTTCTTATAACTGCGAGGAGAAAAAAAAGTTTTTTAAGCAAAATAATTTATTTAAAATATTAATCTTTTTAACGATTGTTAGATTAAACTGATGAAATCGCATTATTCGAACGCAATATCCAAACCCTTTTAATTGGTTACAAGAAATGTATCTGGATCAGAAAATTCAATATACCCACTGCTTACATAAATTAATAATCTTATGTAAAGTGATTTGAAACGATTTTTTGTAGTACCAATTAAAGAGATTCCATTCTCCCCTGTATAACGTCAACACATTTCCAGGTAACACCAAGAAATCAAAACGCGCTTGCCATCGTAAACGCAGCGTTCAACTTCAAAATCAACGCTCAAACCCTCATAATAGAAGAGGCTACCATAGTATTTGGTAATATTTCTGGCCACTTCAACCACGCGTTAGAAACAGAACATTATTTATTAGGGAGGAACGTGTTTACGAACGAGGTTTTGTCGCAGGCTGTTCGTTTGTTGAACCATGAGATTGTGCCGATTGTAAATCCGCCTGAACCTTCGCCTAATACAAGGAAGAGGGTCGCTATTGGATTGTTTTATAAGGTAAGTGTAACCACCTCCAGCAGAAGATCGGCGTGAAGCAGTATTGCGTTGTGTTCCTGCTATACTCCTATGCAAATTTACCATCATCAATGTGGATCTACCTTATTGGAATTAAGTCTCCCTAATTCTTAGCCCCTTCATATTTGTGCAATGTACCAAAAGTTTGAGGCGATCTAGTTTCAGTTTGTTTGTTTAACTACTTAACTTACATAGATACAGATTTCTATGATTTTATTCAACCCCTACATAAATTAAAAATAATTAAAAATCTTTTTTAGTTCATTCTATGCAATGGTTCGCAAAACTTATAACAGTTTATCATGAGAATCTTTCCACCAAAACTCCCGAAAATTTGGCTCAGGAAACATCTTAATAACCCGACTTCTATGTTCCGGAATTAAACATTATCAAACAAACGCTTTTCTATACCTTTTCAACGAACCTCTATAACAGCAATTTAAGAGAATAGGCTACTTAACTCTGTTTTTTTGTTTGTACTTATACACACATCACATTCCAAGTTTAATGATAAAAATCTATATTTTTCTTGGAATTATATAAATAAAAATATTTTTCTTGTTAGCTAAAATCTTTTGGAAATAAGAATTTATTATAGGAAATTAGACACGAGTCAACTAGCCTATTATAAAAACTTTTTAATGAAAATTCCCTACCAAATTAATTTTATTTCCAGTTTATCCTAAGCATCTGCCCCCCAAACAAATACCCCAGCAGATTTGCCTCAGGAGGAACTTTAATAACCCGCCCTCTATCCTCCGGAGTCCAACATTATCAGACCGACCCTGCGCTGTACCCTCTCAACGAGCCAGTGCAGAAGTTAGAAGCGATCATACAGAGTTCTGGAGAAGCCCAGTACGTGAATGATATCCCTCCGACGAAGAATGAGGTGTTCGGCGCGTTTGTGTTGTCCACGGTTCACGCTGGTTGTGTAGACAGTTTCGACTATGATATACTTGTGAGTAAATTTTAAGATACTTATAATTATATTTTCAGGTAGAGTTTGATGCAGTCTTCGTATATGATAATTAAAGTAATATCAATAACCATTGTGTAGTAAACGGTATAGAATATAGATATACACCGACGTAATATAGACTGTAGAAATAAAACAATGGTTTGAAAAATGCACTTTTTATTTTATGATAAATTGTTGTACTATTATTATTATACAATTCCTTGTGTTATCACGCTAAAGTACAAATTTATTCAAAAAAACAAGTTATCAATTTATAATACTCGTAGAGTGGGAATAAAAAATAGTGTAAAATATGCACATTTTTATTTAAAAATGCATGTTTTTATATAAAATTGCGCTAGTGCAATAATGTACAAAATTTTTCTTTAAAATAGCTTATATCATATCATTCTTAACATTTTAAGAACATTAATTCATTCTTCACAGAAAACCCCCGGCGTCGTAGCATTACTAACAGCAAAAGATATCCCCGGAGTGAATTCGTTCGCGTTCCCCGGAATACAGCTCCAAGAAGTTGAAGAGGAGATATTAGCAGACAAGGAAATTAAATTCTACGGCCAACCTATAGCCATTCTAGTTGCTGAGAGCGAGAACATTGCAGCAATCGCAGCGGATAAAGTCAAAGTGACTTATAGGGATGTTCCGAAGACTTTACCGGTGTTAACCATTGATGAAGCTAAGAAGGACCCAAAGAGATATAAGGCTGGGACCAATGATGATGAGATGATTGTTCCGAAGGGCACGGGACCTAATGTTGTGAAGGTTATTAAAGGTGAGTATTTTTAATTGGATTGATTAAGGAATAATTACGTGTTGATAGTCTTTAGATAAACGAGAAATTTTTTTAATTCTAATAGTAGACAAATAATGTAAAAGGATATCAAATTGTTTCCTCTTGTAATCTACCTGACTGAAAATTGGCAACTCTGTCTAAAAGTTTGTTTTAGTCTTCAAAACATCCGCAAACACCAATTTTAAAATTTATCAACTTTGTATTTGTCAATTTTGTAAATCATGTTAATATTTTTACATGATTTAAACAACTTTTAAAGGCCGCCTGGGGCCTCGAAATGATTAAAGCCAATGCTGTCGAGCAGAGATACTAAATCGATAACATTTACCGTAGCAGAAGTGGAAACTAAGCATAGGATATTTTATTGATTTATTTATGTATTTATTTATTTAAATCAATTAACACGGTTTACATTAACCAATTACATTAATCGACATTATAATTAAAATTAACAAGAAATAAACAAAAAAATAAACATCCTAAGAGATAACGTAAAAAATAAACACTTCTTTAAAATAATAAATATAGCGTGCCTACTACATTCGAAGTATGTATTAAGTATGTAAGAATTATGTATTATTATCAGGGAAATACGAGATCGGGGCGCAGTACCACTATTACATAGAGCCCATATCGTGCGTGGTGATCCCAGTGGACAAGGGCCTGGAGGTGTACAGCACTTCGCAGTGGATGGACCTGGTGCAGATCTGCGTGGCGAGGTGCTTGAACATGAAGGAGAGCGAGTGAGTGAGAGTTTGTTTGGAGTTTCATCTAAACTGAATAAAAACGTGTATAACGCTTATAATATTGAAAAAAAAAATAGAATATGTATGAATATGTAAAGAACTTGAATTGACTTTAGTCAAATTGTCTGCAGTAACATTCATTTCAGTGTCCTAGTAAAAATCCGTCGTATCGGCGGTGGTTTCGGCGGCAAACTCAGTCGCAACGTGCAGATAGCGACGGCGTGCGCGCTCGTGGCCAGGAGCCTCGACAAGACGTGCCGGTTCATCCTGCCGTACGGGACTAACATCACTATGGCTGGGAGGCGACCGCCGAACCAACTTAACTATGAGGTAAGACTCTAGAGATAACTACACTAGTTATAAAGGTTTAATAGGTACATATTTTGTTTGTTTGCATTGACTTTGAAACTACTGGACTGATTTGAATTTTATCTTAGAATCCGATCCGTGCGAATCAATACAGACCGCCATGAGATAATCGTTTTCACTGGTCGTTAGAGCTCGCATTCAGAGAGCAGAAAATTACTGTAACGCATGCAATCAAATCCGCTTGACTAATTAAATTGGTCGTTAGCCTGAATGCAAGAATTTCAATTTCATTTTCTCGAAAATTCCATCTAAATAGGCTCAGTGGAATAGGCGTAGAAGAAACAGACTGACAAACACACAGAATATTTGAGCATTTACAATAGTAGTTATACATTTTTTCAGGTTGGTGTAGACGAAATAGGAAAAATACAGTACCTTAAAGCTATAATCGTAGAAGACGACGGGTGTACACATAACGAGGGAGTTTTGAACTACATTGTGGGTGGTTTTCCCAATTGCTATGATGACACCTACTTCAGTCTACAAACCGGGAGAGTTACTACGGACAAACCTTCGAATACTTTTAATCGTGCTCCTGGTACGTATTGAAAGAAAGAAAGAAAGAAAGTTTATTGCATACTAAACATAACACTCATAGTTAATATGAACGATAAATAATGCTGGTTGTACTATTATTATTATCTAGATTATGCTCAATACAAGGAGAACTTGTTATACACTAGATGATAAGTTAAAGGAGACAAATACAACTGTGAAAGCCGCATTCGTTTCGGTTCAGTACTTTTAGTAATAGCTGATTGAAGCGTTGCATTATTCTGTTTAGTGGGTTTTTTTGCTAGTAGGAAATATGAGGTTTCTTCAATTGTTGGTAAAACATTTTTTTTTTGTTTTGGGTACTTATAGAACCATTTTTGCCATAATCGACCTCCATAGCTTAGAATTTGATATTAAAAGCCAACTTGAAAAACTCATTCTGTATACTTAATCAAATCGTTACAGGAACATTAGAGGGCATCGCAGCGATTGAAGAAATAATGGAGCGCATAGCTTTTGAGCTAAAAAAAGACGCCACAGATGTGCGACTGGCCAACATGAGAGAAGAAGACAATGATATTCCAGAACTTATCAAAAAATTAAAAGTCCAAGCGGATTACGATAAACGACGCGATGAAATCAAACAATTCAATGCGGACAACCGTTGGAAGAAAAAAGCGATACATATAGCGGTCATGCTCTTCCCCGTAGAATATTATGGGAATTATTCTGCATTAGTTTCCATATACCGAGGGGATGGTACAGTTACCGTGACTACAGGAGGCGTGGAAATGGGGCAAGGGGTCAACACGAAAGCAGCTCAAGTTTGCGCTTACGAATTAGGAATACCTCTAGAAAAAGTATCCATTTTACCAAATTATTCATTCACGGCTGCCAATAACGTCTTCTCCGGTTCTAGTATAGTCAGCGAAAGCGTTTCGTTCTCGATAATACAGGCGTGTCAAATTCTAAAAGCAAGATTAGCACCAATACGAGAGAAATTAGGGAATCCAACGTGGTTGGAACTTATACAAAAAGCAGGGGAGGAAGAAGTGGATTTAGTAGCGGAGTATATGATGAATGAGAAAGATCCTCGGGTGCAGGACTATAGTGCATTTAATGTGACGATTTGTGAAGCAGAACTGGATGTGTTGATTGGAAGGTTCCAGATCAATAGGGTGGATGTGTTGGAAGACGTGGGGCTGAGTGCTAACCCCGCTGTTGATATAGGACAAGTACGTATCATTTTTTGAAATAATAATTGTGTTAGTAGTTCGCTTACAACAATACTTACTTATTCAAGGCAATTTTCAGCTTTGAAATAAGATGTTTTTACGTGCTTTATCTTTCCTATTACTTCTAGGTGGAAGGTGCATACGTCCAAGGGTTGAGTTACAATACTTACGAAGAATTTATATATGATCAAATTACTGGAAAACTACTCAACGACCGGGCTCTGAATTATGAAGTTTACTTGGCTAAAGATATCCCTGTCGATTATAGAGTATATTTGAGATATAATTCTAAGAATACTAAAGGAGTTTTAGGCGCGAAAAGTGAGTTAAAATTTTATACTATCTGTGAGATTTCTAGATTTGATAGGTTTTTTACCTGCCGTTCTTATAATTATCTGATATCTACGTATTTATTTTCTTTATTTCCGTTTATGAAGACAATCGTTTACCTAACAAATTAAAATTACCATTAAAATTTAATTTTCATTCCTATTTGCAAAATATTGGACCAGTGTTGCCTGTTTAGCCCAAAAACCAACATTTCAGCAGCATCCCTACGGCGTTTACGTAACTTTTTGCCGATCACTACAAAAATTGCGCTGACTCAATCCCTCCTTCTCCCATTCCTTGATTACTCTGACTCCTGCTATCCTGACCTTTACGAATATCAACTTGACACCCTTGAGAAGCTCCAAAATATCTGTATTAAATTTATTTTTGGTTTGCGTAAATTCGACCATGTGTCTGAATTTCGCGAAAAGCTTAAATTGCTTCCCATCCGCCAGCGTCGGATAATCATATTCTTCACCTCCTATACTGTGTGCTGTTCGACCCAAAGACGCCGTCATACCTGAAGAACAATTTCATATATCTAAGTTCCTGTAGCTCTATTTCTCTTCGATCTTCTAATCTATTAACACTTTCGACACCTTCACACCGTTCTAATTTCTTTAGTTCTTCTTTTACTGTTCGAGCAATCCAACTGTGGAATGCTTTGCCTGAATGCATAAGACGTGCGAAATCGCTTAGATCTTTTAAAATTTTATTAAAAGATCATTATTCGCAATCTCCTACTTAATCTTGTTTTTGCTAAATCTTTTATTTGTCGCTCATATTCCTATTTAATCCTGCTGTTTTTCTTATATATATCATATTATGTATTTTTTT
>LQNK01000307.1:202890-243090 GCA_001586405.1 Phoebis sennae | reverse complement strand
GACGAGCGTGTAATTAAAATACTTATAATTAAAGTCATAATATCATTTTTTATAACAACTATGTTAATTTTGTAGTCTACGCGTGCGAAGCCGCGGGCAAAAGCTAGTAAATAAATAAATTTGTGGTCATATAATAATCTCTATGTACTTATATTTTTTAGAGGAAATGTTTGATTTTTTGTAGAATGAATTATTAAATAACATTTGTAATTGATAATGGTAACATTTTCAGCTTGCGGCGAAATGGGCGTGTGTGTAGGTAACGGTATTACGTATGCTTTGAGAGACTGCATCAATGAATCACGGAAAGACTCCGGATATGATCTCTCAGTTTACTACGATTTTGGTAAGAAATGTAACAATTTTAGATTTTAATAAACAACTGAAAAATACCTCCACTCAAACTCGGATCTACTACGGGAATGCCTATAGTTTTTTTAGACCTGTGACGTCATACTTTGGCGAGATTTGCATTTTTTTTTAAATTAATGGACAATAAGAGCGCGTAAGGGGGGAGTGGAATGTATTGTTAGAGGGTTTATTAGTATGCCAATACCCTTTATAGTAATTTTACTCCTCATGTATAGTCTATTTACGTTGTTATGACTACATTATAATTTGCGACCTAAATTGACCAGATTCACCATTTTATACTTATTTGATTATTATTGAATCAATTTAGATAATCCTAAAGAACCCTAGAAAAATCTTCAATCATCATCCCTATGAATGTTGTAATAATAATAATAATTATTTTTTCAGATTTCCCTCGGAATACAGAAAACATATTGAAAGCATTGGATGTGAAATTGAGTGAATTTGTTCTAAATCCATAACATTTTATGTAATAGTGTATTTTTTAAATTAAATTAGTATTAAGATTATAAGTGTGATTTTGATATTATATATTACTTATAAGTACAGGAAACATTGTGTTTTCTTTTGTTTAATGAGATGTATTATATCTACTTTTACTTACTCCAATGAATAGGAGTAATATGACTATGTCAGTTAGTACGCTAGTATTCTATTACGAGTTTTGTTAAATTATGAGCCAATATTAATGTAAAATATATTTTTAAATGTGTTATTTTTTTATAAAATAAAAATGTTTTTGTTCATATTATGTACATTTTTTTCACTGTATTTAAGTTTAATAACTCCTTAATTTTCCCATCTAAGAAGCCATCGTACCTACATTAAAAAATAAACTCATAAAATCTTCGTAAGCTTATTTTATAGCTATAACAGCTGTCTAGCTATAACAGGAAATTGGGTGTAAGAAAAGAAAACACAATAATAGTCAATACATGTTTATTGTTGCTTCATAAAAACAAAAAAAAATACCCAGCGAGATTTCCATAGTACAAAATTTAGGCCCTAATTACATTAGGCTTTAATTTAGGCCACCAACAAAAAATATTAAAAATTATCTAATTAATTCGAGGCAGAAAACGATTCTAAAATAAAAATAAATACCTATTGTAATCACCATTTACTATACAACTTATTCGCTTACGTCTAGTTTAAAAAAAGTCCATACTAACCGTAAAATATACATTACTCTATACACAATAATATCAACAGTTGGGTGTTATGCAAAAAGTGCAATCAAATAAATATCTAACAGTTACTAACGCGAATTATTGACATGCGATTTTAAACCATAAACACTTTGAATTTAGGTCTAAAATCACGTGTCTTTACATTTGAAAGCGAATTTGGTCAAATATATCTCAAATATTGACAGAATTTGTCGTTCAATTCAGCCCATACTTGACTACTTTACAAAGCATTATTATATTTTCTATGGACAACAATCTACCTTTAGAAAACTACATTTAGTTGTCTTAACTCTGCAATTGATTTTCAGATCACAATTTTAGTTGTTTTTTGATGCAATGATCACAATTTGCACACATTTATATTAGGTACATTTTCAATTTATACTTCGGAACTATTTGTGAAAATGACATTATTTCTTTAAATACACACATTTTCGTTACAAACAATAATTTCACATAATAAAGAAAAATGACAGAGTAGAAGGATCCCCTTGTAGTTCTATTTAAATCCAATTTCGCGTTATATTATATCTTTTCAATGTGCATATTAGTTTGGAGTCCCTTTTGCAGGTTCTGCAAAATTACAAATTTCAATTTCATCATTATATTTAGCACATTCTTACAAAGGATAATGAAGGGTGTATTTAAATATATCAAAGTTTACGTTAAACCTTTTCATATAAAGATCGTATAGTTTTTAATGTGCGCTTCGACTAGAAAACTGTAGGAATCTAGTTTTGCTAATACATACAAGTAAATTATAAGAATTATGGGATTCAATACAGATCTTATTTACAATCAGTCACAATGGTATTTATAGTGAAATAATTCAGTAGCAAGATTTTTGTTATGCATTAAATATATGAGAGATGTACGTTCTTAATACACACATTATTTTAGTATCACTGGTTTTAAAACTAGCGTTCGGTGCGATTTTTTCCACCATTGATGATATCACTTACAAAAACTATCAAGTTTTAATGATACACTAGAATTATTTTAAGCCAGTAAAACTACAATATGTACATTGTAACGTCTTAACACTTTAAAATTATATAACCACGTATTACTAGAATATTTTACACGCAACGATCACTCGACGATATCGTGTCGCATTCGAATCTTGGCAGTGGTTTGCGAAATACCTCGTTTATGATGACTTATTATTATATAGGGATACGTAATTTTCGCAAAAAAAGTCCGAAAAAAATCGCAGAATCCAAATCCTTGTACATGTTTGATTTTCATTATTTACCATACATAAATTATAGTAATAACTATATTTTTAAAGGGCTTTACAAAAAAAAACTTAAAAGTTGTCAATCTATTCATATAATTAATATTTTAAAAATTATAACTCTTTGGTGTCTATTATATTTCATTTATTGTATTTTAATGTGTCATTTCATTTGCCTGAAATAAGTTATTTTTTGTTTATTAAAAATTTAAAAAAAAATCTTACGCATCCCTACTTATATATTAGCGTTGAATAAAATAATTCTTAAATGAGACAAGAACCTTAGTCTGTAGTCAGCTAAAAGCACCTCTTATGAAATAATGATAAACCGCGAAACTATTTCTTTGGGATCTACTCTACCTTCTACAGTTCTATACCCTGCACATATAATAAATGATGTTTTAAATGGTAGTGTTTTATGAGATAAAATTGTTAAAATTTTAACACCAAATATTTTCTAAGTTTAATTTTTATTTGTTGTTTTTCTAATTATTGCTTTAATTACTGTATAAATACTTGTAGATAATAAAGAAATGATTTTTTAAAATAAAACAAAAAATGCACAGTGCTTTATCATCTTTAACCGATTTATATGCAAACATGTTTTTGTTTATTCTGAGAATATTTATTTGGAATGTAATTATCGAATAAACTATTTTTTAAATAATAATTATTCACTGAGCGTAGAGACTTACGGCCGTTTTCAATATTCTATCTATCCCTTATATTGCTTACTAATGTCAGGCAAATCTATCTATTTGCACTTACTTTGATTTCAATATGCTATCGACGGATAGCTTTTGTTACGACTTTTGTCAATCTAATGTCATATAATCTGAGATTACAATCTATCTTTGAAAACGGCCGTTAGTGTATCTTGGATTCAGTTTAAAATAAACATTTTTCTCATAAAACACTATCATTTGAGTCAATACTACTTGGCATAAACCTGACGAACCCTTATTTAAGCAAAAGCACTTGTTGCTGTAAACTTATACAAAATTATTATTACAGCCGAAGCCATCCATAGCTACGTAAGATGAGGTATTTAGTCGATCATAGCTTTGATTTCGTCCATTTTTTATTTAAAATAATTTATTAGAGTAAAATTTAAATGTAAAAACTTTTTAAAAATGTACAGTACGAAAATGTCAAAATTTTAAAGAGAACTTGATTTTATTGGACATTTTTGTTCGATTTAATTTATTTTTATATTAATTAAATTAAAAAATATAAAAAAATTAATATATGCTACCGAAGAAGTATGTGAAACACATTTTTAAACTAAGAATAACTAAATCTATCACTTAAATTAAACATAATAGCAATATTTACACATTTAAATTTTACTCCATACATCAGATTAGTACCGCATAGATAGTAACTTGATAAGTCAAACTTTAATTCTAATTTAATTGTTTCATTATAAATTTTTAACAACAATTAACTATTAAAACACTTTAATTTAGACTGTTTCCACCTTTCATGATTAAAGTGTTTAATAGTAGTTAGAAAGTGCATTTCCATCAAGAGGTGACTATACATTCTATTAAGTTTAATTTTGAACACTTTTCCCATAAGATGTAATTTTCATGGTTTTATGATATTTGAGTGTTTAATTGGATTTCCAGAAATGGTTTTCAATTGTATTAACACTAATTGTTCGATTTTTTGAACAAAAAGTTAGTGTACTTCCAGTACGTCCAGTGTTTCATTATAATTGAATTTCTTCTATGGAAGTTTTTAGAAATTTTTGTTGAAAATTGTTGTAGTTCAATCTTCATTCATTGTAATGAATTGAAACAATCCGATTTTCAAATTTTGATATTCTCTATCTATTTGAAAGTAGAATGCGTTGCCAGTTTAGAATTCTGCTATGCTAAATGTTTTAAAAATAATTGTCAGTTTTAAAATTCAAATTTCAATCACGCGACGCCATCTTGCGGGCTCCCTTCCTAAAAGTTGAATTTTGAGATATATGCTCTGGTTGTCCTTGTGACAGCACCCTGGCTTCTAGATTGGTTAAACGTTAAAGCATGGGAACATATTGTTAAAGTGGCGTTTCTGACCGAATTTATTGTCATTATAGGAGATTTTTGAACTGATGTCAGAAAATAAAATTCGAATTGCGAACTTTGAAGTTACTAGTTCGATTTGAAAATAATTCCTAGTTTTAAAATTCGAATTTCACATACCGTTACGATGACGCGACGCCATCTTGCGTGTGCGCTCGCTTCTTATGATCTGGGGTGGATTTTAGGATATCCGGTTGTCCGTGCGACAATACCCTCGCTTCTAGATGTTGGTTGAACGTCGACGTATGCGAGCTTAGTGTTAAAGTGGCGTTTCTATCCGAGCCTAGTGTCATAGTGGTGTTAGAGTTGAGTGTGTGTGTGTGGTGTATGTGTGGCATGGTGGATGGCGAGGAGTGCGGCATGGTGGATGGTTTCCTGGTGCGGTGGCTGCCGGTCCTGGTCAGGGAGTTCATCTGAGGAGTTCCGGGGTGCGTGGGACGGAGGGTGTTCTTGTAGTCCGCTATGAGATGCGTTAGCTCTACCATCTGGAATTGATTAAGTGTTTTAGATTTTGTATTTCTATATTAATGTTGTAAAGGAAACATTTGTTTGTTTGTATGTTTATCATGTGTTCAACCCAAAACTGCTGAAGTGATTTTAAAATTTTTTTTTGTGAGTTAAGCCGCGGGGCAATGCCGGCTTACGTTAAATTTTCAAGGAAGTTTGAAAACGTTAAATAAAAAATCAATAAAATTAAATATTTTACTATTGTATCAAATGAAGACTGAATGCTTGGATATTTATTTATAGATCTATTTATTTTAACACGATAATTCTAGAGCGGAGTTTATATTCATTTAAGTATTATTTTCTGAAAAATCTACTTTTATGAAAATGTTTTGTTTATCTTGATTTTTAATTTTAATGAGATACTTACTCTAGGTTTATTGAGACTGATCAACATCTTGTGAACGGGGCTGGTGGAATCCTCGGCGTCTATTAACATCATCAGGTCATCCTGAAAAAATAATAAGAATTCGGTGTTTAATTTAAACTATCTCTGTATCTTAAAAAGCATAGAAAAATGGCGGAGTTCTCAACATTTTTGCTCACGGCGTGTTGTGTACTAAAAATACTCCTAGAATTTTTGCGCACGAAATGGAGAACCCATTTCGTCTGCACCTTATATGAATTAGTATGAATTAGAATTTCAAGTATGCATCCTTAGTAACATAAAAAAACATAATAATCACCTGCAATCCACCGAACAATCCAATAGAATTGAGCGCATATCGTCCTATAACTGACATAGACGCTAATTCCAATACTGCCACTCCATCTTCGGAAACCGCTAACCACGCCATCGATAAATCCGGCTGTTTTATCTGAAAAATAATATTAATATTTATATTTGTTTGTCAGTAAACATACTCGTACAGTCGCCTGGCCAACTTGACTCTCGAGACTTCTTTGCTTCGCCCTGTTAATACAGATGGAAGATTTTATTTCTTGTTTGTTTGAATTGAATAGGCTCGGAAACTACTGGACCGATTTGAAGACATATTTTACCATTGAAATCCTTATGATGAATATAGGCTATATAACATGCTACGGGAGCAGAAAAGTTCTGTTAGTGAATTATAATTAATTTTTTAACTTGTTACAAAATAGACATCAAATTGTCCAATTTCTGTGTGTTTAATAAAACAGAGCTTTACCAACGTTTAGTTTTACAAGTAATTTTAGGTTTGTTTACTTCATTTTTGTCTTACCCTAGCTTGAAACAGCGTAGCACCGAAGAACGGCCATTTCCTCGTACAGTTGAGATAGATCCGCACGCAGTCCGCGGTGCTCCGCCCTTTCAACGCCGTCCATTTTGTACGCAGCTTGTCCTCGATTTCTCTGAAATAACAAATAATATTTCATATGTTTGACCGAGTGAATGGATGTTTGACTATAAACTGGTTTTCGTTCATTCAATCTAAATGAAAATTGATAGGCGAAAAGTTTTGTAACATTAATTTTTACGTTAGAAAATGAGACTATTCAAGTAGGTGTTTGCATAGCCTTAAAGTGTATTTAAATATAACTGTATTTTTATTTTCAATGGAACCAAAAAGAATACACAAAATTGACAAGTAGAGATATTACAAAAAATTAAGCAAGCCGCTACGCTGTCCACAATGAAAAGTAAAAGGTTTCTTTCACCATTCGAAAGCTACATTATCCACCAGTAACATAGGCTATATTTTATAGGCAAACTAATGCGGGAACGAAACCGCTCGAATCAGCTAGTCTTATATATAAAAATGAATCGCAAAATGTGTTGGTAAGCGCATAACCCAACAACGACTGGACCAATTTGGAAAATTCTTTTTTTTTAAATGTTCGTTGAAGTTCAAGCATGGTTTTTACGGTGAGAAAAATTCGAATTGCCGGGTCCACGCGAGCGAAGATGCGGGCGGAAAGCTAGTTCATTATAAAAAGAATAAAACTTCTATTTAACTTCGCGGTACACCATTAAATTTTTTTGGGTTACAAATATATAAATAAATAAATAAATAAATATTCCTGGACATTTAACACAACGCTATCTAGTCCCAAACTGAGGAAAGCTTGTACTATGGAAACTAGATAACTGATATACATACTTAAACATACTTTTTTTTTTGTAAATACATACATACTATAGATAAATTGACACCCAGACAGTAGAAAATTACAATGTTCATCACATCATACACTTATATTTACCTTAATTCATTAGTAACGGCTCTATACCGATACGGGTAGAATCTATGCGCTAACGGTTGGTTGTGCTGCGAGTTGTTGGGGCAGTAGTCGCCCATGTCCAGCTGCGCCATCAGTGCCCCGAGCTCTGCTGCTAGTTCGCGTGTCACTGGGAAACGACCGGCCACCACTGCAAGCGGTAAATAAAATTAATATTCCTGGACATTTAAGCAAACTAAGCAAAGCTAGCTATGATGGAAACTAGATAACTGACTGTATTCACTGCGCCAAAAGGGTCCGTCTGTATATATTAGTTATCCTCATTATAAGTGGAAAAACTTCGCCTTAAACCTTAAACTTTTGCTTTCTATTATTAAAAAATTACAAGTTCTCTGATACTTTTAATCTGACGTAGACCTATTCAATTAACGAATTACAAAAAAATATGGAGAATATTGAGATAATTACAAAAATATTAAAATCTCAATATTATTTTAGCCACTTTGGCTTATTATTATAGGAGCTAAGCTCTATAACTATAACTTACACACACACACACACACACACGTGTGTGTATAAGTTATAGTGCGTAATTTTTATTTAAGTGTATGTAATAGTTATGTATCATTATGCCTCTGCTACTTCTATCTCTCTACTGACAAAGGATACTGAAAGACATCGCTCTAAAGCGATAAGGTCGCCTTTTGTATAAAGTTCACCCAAAGTATTAAAATTATAATTGAAATGAGTATTTATGTCTTTATACAATAAAGAGATTTCATTTCATTATATACGAAAGGTTTTGTACCTTGCTGATTGATTTGATAGCAGAGTAGCAATCGCTCCTTATCCGTTTCGGTCCGCACGGAACTTTTAAAGTACAACCGATTTCTGTATGTCAGTCGAATTACGCGAGAGTTCTCGAACTTTCCAGAGCCTTTCTCGCGGAGAGCTGTCTCCCAGCGGGAAATTACGTCGCATAACTGAAATAAAAAAGTTCATATTTTATCAAAATAAAAAGTCTTGAGCGACAGACAGACATACGGGCGACGAAGTGATCCTATGGGGGTTCCAATTTTGTCCTTTGGAGGTTCGGTATCCTAAAAATAGGAGCAAGTTCTTTGAAAATACTTTTAATACCTAGAAATATTTTTAATGTAATATAATATCTAGAAATAAAAATATAATATCTAGAAATACTTTTAAAATCTAGAAAAATATTTATATGTTTCACTATCATCGAGACTGAAGCTCACAACAACGAAATATAAGGATAGATCTAAAACACAAACCTTTTTATCCGGCTTAATATGATGTTCCAGATCTTTCTCAATAGGGTCATCACTGAATAACGCAAAACCAGACGCCGTTGATTCTCTGCAGCCAAGCTCTGAACTGAGAGTCGACAGAAACTCTTCCACCGTCGTCGATCCGTCGAAACTTATTACCTGAAATAAATAGGAATTAATATATGGGAAACAAGGTAATTTGTTTTATAAACCTAAAAATAATAATTTAGAGACAAACGATGTTTGGAATATAGCTTTATATTATTTTAGTGAAAAAAATATATTTAACTAGTGAGAAATTAATTCAGAACAGAATAGCAATTATTACATTCTTGCTTGATCTGCCATAAAAAAATATATCACAATTTGTCTTCTTGAAATTTCGTACAAAAAATGGTTGTCTTAAGATGAACTAAATGCCATACACACTAGATATTCCATAAGTAGACTATTAGTAATAACATTATTTTCTTATATTAAAAATAAATAGACTATATATCCTTCATTATTTTTCCTTAAAGTTAAAGATGAATGTTCATAGCAACGTTTATATAAAATTCCTGTTTTTTGCAGGTGCCTTCTATTAAGATATGTTTCTAAATAACCCTGTACAAAAAAAAATATTACAAATGTCTTTTTCGTCTCACCTGGTAAGTATTATTGAGCATATGAACAGGAATGGCATGGGGCAGGCTATGGTGGTAGGGGTTCTTCAGTAAAATAGACAAGACTTCCATTCTGGAGGGTTTGTCCGTGCGTCCCCCGTTACGTATCGTACGCTCGAGAGCGCGCGCGCAATACGCTGCGTATTTTCCGCATTCCGTTCTGAAATTGACACGTTTTTATTTAAGTATTTATGGAGTTATAACCAAAATGGCCCATGCCTATGCCTAACCTGGCAGGACATAAGACCTTTGATTTTATACGAGATCATGAGTTGAAAGTGAAAATTGTAATTTCAATTCGTTTTAGAGATTAGAGACTTTGTTATTCTCTTTATAAAATAAAAATTAATTATTTTTAAATATATTTGATACTTATAAGCCTTCTTCTAACATAGGTATTAATGTTAAGAGGATATAATATCATTGACATACAAGATATACCAGAATCATAACTGTAATGATAAGATAAATTGTTTGAGTGCTAAGGCTGTTATTGATGCTTTGTTAATTTAGTAACTCTTTAAGATGTAAACGGGTATATAAATGATAACTATAAACGCAATACTTACTTGGTATCCGAATGCCTGCTTAAATGCAATTTGAGGTACCACAATAGCCTATTGTTCCTCGGCACAAACAGACTGACCGCTAAAGCCAGTAATTGCCAACCTTGTATGAAACTGTATGTAGGTGGGTTGCTTTTACAGTCCACCGATAATAAGGGGGCCTGAAATAGTCCATTATTTTGTAGAAAATATTATAAATTACTTATTAATTCCCTTGGTTATGACTCTTTCTAAATAGAGAAAGTTTTTGCAAGACACATATATTGCTTTTCTCATATGAATTCTTGAATAACTCCGGAAGCAAGTTACTTTTACTGGCTTCTTGGAATTTAAATGATAGAGAGGTTGCTTCTTTTGTTGTAATAGTTTTATTTCTCTTCACGTTGATGTTCTGGGCCTAAATACTTAATATCATTGATGTAAGCAATAAGGTAGTACCAACTAACTTAAAGCTACATTATAAATACAGGTTTTTTCTTTATTTTCTTAAGGCGTCATCTCCATCAGCAAATTGTCTGGCTAAAAAGGTTTCACTCTGGTGAAATATGTTAGTCATTTAACATCATTTAAATGAACAAAATTTTCTAAAAATATGAATATACATTTTGCTTTTGACACTATAATTTTATGTTTATTTCTAAAGTACGAAACGTGTCAAAGTACCACTTTTCCCACCTAATTAGCTCATACTTTTACTAATTACGATTCAACCGTTCGTCAAATCAATTTTATATTAAGAAATTTTTCTATCTCTAATATTCTGAAAATATACTAATACAAGACGTGGGTACCTACTAATGAAATGAAATATATTTTATTTTCTCTCACACATTAATCACATTTAGGTACATAGTAAATACAATAAGGTTCCTAAAATAGCAGGAGACAGGAGTCCAAACTGAGTAAACCCCGTGCTATGGATCTCCTGTCCTCCGCCTCTCGGAATTTCTTTTAAAACTATTCAAACTTGCAACTCAAATCTATACTAATATTATAAAGCTGAAGCGTTTGTTTGTTTGTATGTTTGTTTGAACGCGCTAATCTCAGAAACTACTGGTCCGATTTGAAAAATTGTTTTAGTGTAAGATAGCCCATTTATCGAGGAAGGCTATAGGCTATATATCATCCCGATATCCCCACGGGAGCGAAGCCCTGAGGCACAGCTATTCATATTATACATGTATTTAGAAACAAAAATATTATAAATCCAAAAATTTGAGAATAAAAAAAAAACTTCAGCTATTATTGCCGTGTGAGTTGTGGGAGATGACGCCGCCCCGTACCTGTATGGAGCTGGGCGAGCCGGGGGGCTGCGGCAAGTCTCCCTTGTCGCCGCCGACCGACGACGCGCCCGTGTCGCACGTGAACAGCGACTGGGTCGCGCACAGCAGCAGTTGCTGAACAAATGAAATGTTGGTGCCGCCCGCACTGGGCTTATGCTCGACAGCAGAGGTTCCCAAGAGTATACCAGCTACCCCTCCCTTATTGATGCTCTATTCCCTTAATCCCATTTGAAACTAGAACTCACACGCTGATACTGGGGCGTCTAAACTGAACTCGTAATTGCGTCGCGGATTGAATTGGGAACCCCTGCTCTATAGGTTATGTTTGTAGACGTGTGTCGGGGGATATATAATATGTATTGGTCGTTTTGGATTATCAAATTATTTAATGTACTTTAATAAATTGGGGCAAATATGAAGGCTTACATGCGTATGATCATGTTTATGATCATGCATTATGGTGGGCTGAATATATAGAGGACAAAGTCTAGATGACAATTTGGTACATACAATTTCCAATTTAAATTATAAACTTAAATATATTTGACAGGGGTTTTAAAAATATTGCTTGAGCATTTACAATGGGCTATGAATACAAATATTGACATTTTATATCACTAAAATTATGTTAAATATTTTAAGTGAAAGAGAATGTACATTAAAAATTACAGATCTGTAAATTAGGATTTTATTAATGTGCCCAGTATTGTAGTGTTAAATTTTCAAGTGTATATATTACAGTGTTTCCCAGTGAATAATTAAATATTATAATTTTAATATTTTTAGGTGTAACTGCACAATCTACTTAAACTAAACTGTCATCGTCATAGACAAATATTCTTGAGTATAGTAAAAGAATATAGTAGAAGTCATATTTTTATTATAACCCATAAGAAAAGTGAAGTCCTGTATCTTGTTAAATTTGATGATAAAGAATGAGATGGATGTTTCACTGATTCATGCTCATTGACAAACAAGTAGGTGATCAGTCTACTGTGTTCTGTCAAACCAAGACCCTTTTTTAAACGCCTCTACCGGGCAGAATCCAGGGAACCACTGAACCAATGTAGTGATCAAAGTTATAATTACATTTATCGAAAATTGTGAAAGACTAATTTGAATAGTTACTTCTTATCTCAAAGTTGAATGTAAGAAACCTCAAGAAGTAAGAGATACTACGTGAAATAGATGATGTAGAGAATTCCGTAGTCTATTTTAGCAAACATTCAACTTAAATTTATAACTAAAAATACAATGAGCATGTTCATCCTTTAATTAATGTTATTACTTATTAAAAAATCTATATTATGCAGTTACACCATCTTAGTTACTACTCACCTGAACTAAATAAAATAAAATAAAATAGAATATATACCATAGAAACAGTCTAAAACATCAACCTTTACGAAGGAGTGCTAAAAGAGCTAGCTATGATATGATATGAAAATCATTCCCAAAATCTAAGGGAAGGGGGTAAACATTCTTGGATAAAAAAACAAAAAAATTGGGAAAAATTACACCAACATTCCATTTGAAGTAATCGCGAAGTGTAAAATTGCTAATGTCATGGCAACATTATACAATTTACATATCTTACCTCTTTACAAATCGTTTACAACTAATGTTGCCAGAACGAAACGATCAAGTTGGAATAAAACGTTCCATTTACAATTCTTTTTTTAAATTCAAGAAGCCAATAAAAATCACAGACACGATTCCAAATTGATCAACCACGGTAAGCCGGTAGCACACAAAGCTAATTGGTAAACAAAATGGCTTGTTAGTGTATTTAAAACTTCGACGCAAATAAAACCACTTATAAGCGATGACACATTGCGCCTTGCATATTTACATTGTAGCTTAAGATTTTTTAACTCGACTAGGCAGAGATGTACACAAAACTATTTTTTTTAGAATTAATGCCATTTATAGTCGAGTGGAACAAAACACCGAAAGCATCAAGCGTTTATACAATAGAAATATTTTAATACTGAAGTACCGTGATGAGCATAGTTATGAAGACACCAAATAATGTGAATTTACATATGAGAAAAGCGTAAAGCACCGCTTGAAGCTTAGCTATCAAGCTTGTGTCGTTGGAATACCAGATATAACTTCGATTTAATTTTTTTTTAATAGAAAAACGTCAAAAATATATTCTTTTGACATTTAACTAAATGACTATAAGGTTAATTCGGAAAAAGTTTAGTGTTTGCAAAAAAAATAGTCTATTAAAGAATTGTTTTGCTAATGAAATGTTAAGAAACAGTAATAAAAAATCATCATAATTTATGCAAAGTAATATCTGGTTAGTATTTAACAGGCACTTTCGAAGTTAAATTTTAGTCTTTCAAAAAACCTGTTATATTACAATTGTTAGATAAACAGTTTTTATGCTGAGATAAAAACTATTCTTCAATGGGGGCAAATTAAATGGAATAACATTTGGAACTTTCTCGATTGTTTTAAATGTATTGAAAATTAGTTATTCCTAATAAATCTAAAAAGCTCCAATGTTAGCTGCAGTTTAAGAGAGGTAATGTGGTTCTCTTTTTTAATTCTAGTTAATTTAATTTTAATCTTTGCAATTCATATTTAAATACTTAATTATTATATGTGTTCAGTTAAAATACTGTAATGATATTTAATTTCCTGGAACTTAACTCAGGGTAATATAAAAATACAATTGTTTTTAACATCTAATTCTGTATATAATGATATGTATAATGGCTACTGTATTTAATTTTAATCACACAAATCTACACGATTAAACAATAACAGAACATACAGTCTATTAATCACTAACCACATGACCTCCATAGAAAATATATAGGATAGTGAAGTGCAGACGGTCGGACATTGAGAGTGATGCATCTCAATGTATCATATTTTTATAAAAAAAATATATATATATATAATAGTATTAATAACAGTATATGGAATTTTAATTAATTAAAAAGGAATTTTCAATAACTGATTTTTTATACACGACATGTTTTGGATACACACATAGTAAATGCTGTTTCGTATTTTGCATAATATCATTTCAAATTCATGTGATAATAACTCAAAGTTGTGTTATAAGATATCTTTAATTTTTGCACATATTATCTATTAGTTATTAGTTATAATCAATAATATTTAAAAGAACATTTTTTTTCGTATTTATCCAAGTTTCAAGCAATAGATCTAATAATGTTATGACATCGTTGTATTGACATCTTTTTTTCTGATCTTAACACAAATTATAACCTCTCATTTATAATAAATAACGTTTCGTGATAATTTTTAAATATCCTTTTCAATGATTTTCCATACACACTATTTTTACATATCCGACCGTCCGCACCCCCAACCCCACTAGAACGTGTGAAAGCGCACTTACTGTTTTAAGCTTTGCGGTGGTCAGTTTTCTCGGTACCTGTACAGCGTGCTTCGGCGGCGCGTGCGGCGCTGACTGCTTGCACAGCGCTGATACCAGCTCATCCTGCAGCTCGGATACTTCCAGACATTGCTGGAGAGCATTTTGGGCTAACACCACGTGGTAGTCGATGCCCGCTTGCTCGACGGCTACTGACATGAAGAGCTGCACGCACTGAAATGTGTAATTTCATAATGTTAGGACATTTTTGAACGAGGGTAAGGTCAGCGAAATTCCCTGAAAAAATTGAAACGCAACGGAAAATTTGCAATCATAGAAACGTCTGGACAGACTCGGCTATAAGATACATTTAAAAAAGACTAATATAACAAGACAAGGAGAAGACTGCTTGCACAGCGCTGATATCAGCTCGTCCTGCAGCTCGGATACTTCCAGACATTGTTGCAAGGCATTTTGAGCTAACACCACGTGGTAGTCGATACCGGCTTGCTCGACGGCTACTGACATGAAGAGCTGAACGTACTGAAATTTAGAATTTAGTAATGTTAGGACATTTTTGAACGGTTAGATCAGCGAAATTCCCTTGACCTGAAACATTTGGAACGCAACGGAAAATTTGGAATTATGGAAACTTCTAGATAAACAAAAAAAAAAAACAAGACAAAGCACATCCGGCTATAAGATACATATAAAGGGGACTAGTATAAGAAGGCAGAGACAAATACTTTCACAACGTTGATACCAGCCCATCCTGTAAATCTGACAGCTCAGCCACAGCTAACAGCTATGCGAATTGCGACGCGGCAAGCGGTGGCAACAAATGTAAGACAATCAATAAAGAAGGCCACAATCACTGGCGATGCGAATTGCGGCGCGATGTGATGTGCGAATTTAACAAATGTACTGGCGAGTATCAAGGCGGCCACAGTCACACAGCCAGAGACTGTGGTCTGTGGCCGAGCGTTAATACAGAAGTATAAAATATCTAGAAAGACATTGTTGAAAACATTTTGTACTAAAACGTCGATATCTTTGCTCGACAGCTCTGACATGTTGACTATACGCACTGAAATGTATCGGCAAAATGTTATGAGTCAACCTTTTACGTTTAATCTCGGTGCAAATAAATACAGGATTGAAACGCAGTATAGAGCCGAAACTGATGATCATAGATAAAGAGACGAAACTACTAGCCTAGATGAATATAAGACGCCATGATGATGTAACAGCAAAATAAAATTTAAAGCTAGTGTATGTGATGTAAAAGTAGAGTTTGATTGTTTGCATAGTTCAGACACTACCTCGACTTAATACTTTGACACGTTGTTGGAGTAAGAGCTTAGATGACACGGAAGTTGTTATCAGTTTGTTCAATTGTTATATTGTTATGAATATTAAATAGTATCTTTAACAAAATTATTTGACCATTGGATATAGTATACTCACCTTGAATAATTTCAGCGCTTCTGCTTGCAACGCTTCTGAGTTGAGTGTAGTCAGCGGTGATGTGATGTTTTCTTTCGAATATAATAATGTTGGATGTCTCCATAGCACGCAATCTGAAAATAATTGCACACAATATTTAGTTTTAATAATGTAAATGATTGAAATGAAATTTATTTATTTGCATAAGTTATTTACAGTTGTATGGTACAACTTATTTATTTTATTTTATTTAAATTAAAGTCTAGTCTAGTTTGTCAGTTAGAAATTTTTTTTGTTAATAATTACATTTAGGTATATTTAATATGTATAAATTTAAATGGTTAATCTATTGGATGTTGTTATACATTCCTAGTAAATAGCATTAAGTGTTCTTGAACCGATCAAAATAAAGATTTGACCCTTGAAGGTGTCCTATCAATGCCTTCGAGTTTTAGGACCAATATCTCATAAAAATAGTCCAAAGATGCCCGATTTTATTGCATTTGAACAAAATTTATAAACATAAATCAATTTCATTTTTGCATTTGAATATAATTTATAAACACTATTCAATTTTTATTTTTTAGTAAGTAGATTAGGATTGTAGATCAAGCAATAAGACTTCATTTGACTTATCCTAATATCAAAAATATTTTGTTGCCATATCCTATTTATAAACAACATTTTTTTACGGGAGCGAAGCCGCGCGGATCAGCTAGTAATAAATAAAAAAAATAGTAGGTCATATTTTTAACATTTTTAAAACAATAAACGCATTTTTATTTTTTTATTTATTTTAAATGTTATGTATACTCACTAGGATCCCCATCAGTCTCCATGAGCTTCTGCACGAGCTGCTCAAAGTGCGTCCCCTGACTGCCGCAGCCACCACTTACCACTGTCAAGTGGTACAGCCA
The DNA here is from genome assembly GCA_001586405.1 of Phoebis sennae. Classification (NCBI taxonomy): domain Eukaryota; kingdom Metazoa; phylum Arthropoda; class Insecta; order Lepidoptera; family Pieridae; genus Phoebis; species Phoebis sennae. Next base: position 226,016 of record LQNK01000307.1, on the reverse strand, counting down.
GGAATCTTTGTCCGCTTTGCATTCGAATAACAGGTAGGTTGGTCCCTGAAATATTAAAAAACTGGATGTAAATTGCAGTTTCATTAGTGAAGATTTCTGTTCCAGTGGGAATTCTGGGGTAAGAAGTATCGTAATTCCTTTATCGAGTTGGTACAAAAATTTATTCAATTCGGTTCAATAGTTTAGGTGTTATGAAGAGACAGACAAACAGACAGATAGACAGAGTTTCTTTCATCTTAATAAGGAAATAAGAAAAAATTTTTTAATTGAATTAAAGTACATTAAGTTGGTGACGTAAGTTTTTCTTAAAAAAATGTATGTTTTGGGGACTATATTTATATATTGTTTTTATTTGAGAAGCATGCCAAAACATTGACAGCATTAACAATATTTTAAGTTAATTCATCTTATGTAAGAACCACAACTAAACACAATTCATATACTTTATTGATATAGTGGAATTGGAAGTATATAAACGTGTTTGTCTTTAAATAGAAGTAAACACAATTTCCTTATTGATGCAGCACTGACCTGATGCTGTGGGTATATGGCGACTGTGAGGTGTTTCCGTGCATCATCATTTTTCTCTTCGGAGTCAGAGTCCGATACGTGCTCCACGTCCTCTACGCGCGCGTCTCGCATGTTTATTTGGCCCGTGGGGTTCTGAAACATTACGTTTTCGATTCGAATTTCAAAAAATGCACGTATATATTGTTAATTTAGGGCAAATCGGTAGATGATATGAAAACAATTTTAAATGGAAGAAAAATTATCGCATTTATCAATTTCACTAACGTTATTAACTACTCTTAAACTGTTTTTAGGATTGATTTGTAAAGAAACACTTCACTTCATTTTAATTATTTTATTACAAATTAGACCGGTTTCGAACATTTCAGTAATTTAACAAACAATTACGCGTCACAATAATATCATAAAATGAGGGTACATAATAAACTTCGACTCTATAGAGTGTTATAGAGTAACTTCGGTCAAAGAATTCATAGTTTATTAAATTATTAATTGTTATATCAATTTTCTTTTTGATGTGTCAATGTTTTAATTAGGGATGAAACTATCTAAAAGTAACTCGATATCGTGCTCAATCGGGACTTAGCACCTTATCTTTGCGCACTACAGGTTCGTCCCTGTACACCAGGGTTGGCTGATCGGTCGATCGTGCCAAGGCAGAAAACAAAAATACGTAAAAAACACTGTATAACTTCACGCATCATCTTGTATAATTTTTCAGTCGCCGCTGTCACGGTATTACCCTGTCTTCTAAACTTCACAGTAGACAAAGCTCTCTTTGAAATTTTGACGTTGTTATTGATAGATCACACTGGGTGTGATCACCCACAAAATATGCACCCTGTATAAGCCATACCTGGTCTCCCGGAGACTTGAAGTACAGGAACATCTTGCCCAGCAGCACGCACCAGCTCTTCTTGGCGTGTCCGTTCTTGACCTTGGTGAGCCAGCCCTGTATAGTGGGCTTGTTGTCTTCTTTGCTTAAAAGGAGCTTTGTTGCGTTTCGCCTTTGTACGTTCTGAAATTTGAAATACGAGTTTGGAGTTAAGACTAAATTATTTGACTTGAAAATAAATTATTATTGAATAATCCCGTGGCAACTTCGGGATTAAAAATAGCCTATATGTTATTCTGAATTTATATGTATACCAGGTTTCTTCATAATCGGTTTAGTAATTTTTACGTGAAAGAGTAACAAACATACAACATAATCTAACAGACTTTCGCATTTATAATAATAGTAGGATGTCTATCAGATCTTTATTATGTTTACAGATTTATCTAGTAATATTTTAAAGAATATCAAATACTTTCTTATGCGAATTGCTAGGCGTAAGTTATAATACTGATTGGATGAAATGACAAACCTACCACCCTAATCCAGTCCACATAGTCGCAATACTATCTACTGTAAAGTAGTAGGTTTCGAAAATCTTTAGGGCTCCACTGCTACAAGAGATTCTGCTTCGCTGAGACCAACCTTCCTTTAAAATTGGGGCTAAGTTTAGATTAAAACTTAGAAATTACTGCTGCTACTTACTACTACTACTTAGGGTGCTTCAGACCCTAATTCAGTCCTACATGGTGGCGATACTCTGAAGTAGTAAGTTCGATTCTGGTGAAAATTACAAAAGTGGCGATTTCAACGTTGCCAGAAATTCTGATCATACCACCTAGCAAATCTACGCTTTTACCTTGCGAATATCTTGAGTCCTAAGAGATTCTTTACGTGTCACCGATACCAATTTATTTATTTTACAATTTATTCAAGCAATTCTCAGTAAGTAAGTAAAATTTACAGACAATCATCCTTTGCAACTTGTGGCTTATCTTAAATTAAAACTTATAAATCACCTGCAGCACCCTAATCCAGTCCTCCATAGTAGCGATGCTATCAGCCGTGAGGTAGTAGGTTCGACTCCCGGTGAATATCTCGAACGTCGCAGCGCCATCATTGCGGGAGATCCTGCACGCTTCGCCCAGCCCGATCTGCCCTTGGGGCTTGCGGGTCACCTCGGATTGCGACTTCCAGTATGAGAGTGTGCCGTTTTTGAGGACGAACCTGGGAAAAAATGTATGATTTATTTATCAAGGATAAAAGTTTGATTAAACAAATGTATAGATAAATTCATCCACAAAAACGTGCCACCAATTTTCTTCTCAATGTTGACAATGACAATATATGTATGCAAGCTTTCGCTTGTGTGAAATTTATAGGTACCCATGTATGGCAAACTATTGCGATCATAGTAAAATATTTCCAAATTCAAAAACTAGTGGGGCGCGTCTAGGTGGATGGCAGTATACGACTATACAACTTGTAATTGTAATTATACTTTTAATCTGAATTAGTATTTATATGACTCGGCATTGTCCGTTTTGGTTCTAAATTTCTTTATCTCTCGCCAAGTCTTCCTCTACGTGTCCGCTACAACGGTGTGAACACGTGGACAACTAGTTTGAAAAAAAAAATTATTTCTCCCAAATACTAATCTTAATTTAGAAGTAAACTCATTAGCATAAAATGGGGAGACAGGAGCCTAAACTTAAGTAAATAACTTACCTAAAGTTTACTTATTTTATGAAATTAATATTTCGCTCTAATAATTCCTCTTTCTCTTACCATTTCTTCCTCCACGTGTTCACACTGTCATACTAGTTTACTAACATTGAAATATTATTTTTCTGTAATAATATCTCTTTCTCTTTCCATCTCTTTATCCACACTGTCATACTAGTTTACTAACATTGAAATATTTTTTTTCTGTAATAACATCTATTTCTCTTACCATCTCATCCTTCACGTGTTCACACCGTTTACTAGTACACTAACATTGTAAATTTTTTTTTCTGTAATAACATCTCTTTCTCTTACCATCTCATCCTCCACGTGTTCACACTACTACTTTACTAACATTGAAATATTTTTTTTCTGTAATAATTTCTCTTTCTCTCACCATCTCTTCCTCCAGGTCTTGAGCTTCCCGCCCAGCTTGGCCAGATGTCCGCTCTTCTCGAGCGCATCATGTCTTCGCGGGGAGTCCCTCGCAGGTTCACTGGCGAGTGCGTCCGGGGGTACAGCGTAGTCATCCGACATGCCAGACTCGAATGACGTGTCTAGAACAAATAAATAGTTTTATTTCATTTCTGAGCCACTCACATAACTAACTTTTATAGAAATTAATATTATAAAGAGGATACATTTTTGTATGTTTTCACACTACACACACTAGAACAGTTTCTTTCGCCTTTATCCAAGTAAAATACAGTGAGTAAAAAACAGTATAATTAGTAAGACGATGTCTCACTTATCGATTCGATCTGCATCCTCTTATAGGCTATATAAATAATCATATAGGCATCATCTATCCATAATCTATTTTTGATGAAAATTAGGCTTTAGTTTAGAGTTCAGACCATTCCATTTGCCTTTGGACTCTTTTTTAGACAACACATCGAAAAGTGTTATTTCCGTGTGAACGGGTCAGAATGCGTGTGTCGCCACCCTATTTCTACCCATTGTTGTCTGAACACTGTCTTTCGTATGGTGAGCATCCTATTACTCTCCATCCTGTTCTTTTCCTTTCCCATCTTCCAATTATTAATCCCCTCCCCTTTCTTCAAGCCGGCAAGGCATTTGCAGCACTTTGATATTGTACATTATGTTCATGGGCTGCGGTCAGTCACTTAACATCACGTGAACCGCATGCTCCGCTTACCCGTTCTAGCATAAAAACATCTACTAGAGTCTAACCTATAATCTACACTAATAACACTAATAATATTAGAAGTTTGTATATTTAAAGAAAACTTTGTCTAAAAGCTCTAAAATCCCTGCTAAGAGTGGGATAGCTGGTATTTCCAATTAGCCTTTGAAAAACAATACTACATCTAATTACCACTAATACCACAAAATCATACGCACAATTACCTCTAGTTTTGCTCTGTTTACTCGGCGATCCGCTACTAGACCTCTTCGCTGGGCTCAAACTGGAGCTGGTCTTAACACTTTTCGACGGACTGCTCGCGCTTAGACTAGTATCTGAGGAACTGCACTGCCCATTGGTGTTATTTAACACCAGCGCATGTCCAGACGTCTGTTGTATGGAGGCCGGTAGGATGCTCGTTAAATTCACATTGTTGATCGGTAAGTTTGATGGTTGGCCTGTTGAAAAGTGGTCGTTTAGCGACTAAATTTAGCGTACAAACTATTACTAAATGTTCTAAAACAATTGTATTAAGCAATAAAATAGACTACTTGATATTATGAAATGTCTGACAAAATTGTTATAAATGGAAAAGTGAGTTATGTAAATATAATTATATGAATTAAGACATTTAGCCCTCTTTATTAACGTTTACTTTAAAGTTGCTACTCTATCAATAAGAAAAAATATTTTAATTAAATCTACTCACAAATAATAAGCAAAAAAGTCTAAAATTCCTGTCCAATTAGATAAAATAACTATTATTAGCAATGAAACAAGCTTACATTACATTACTATAAATAAAAATAAAAAAAAAAACTTACCAAAAGCAGGATTATGATGAGGTGTGTTATGTACAGTGACTCCCATGGACTCTTCACCGTCTGAGGAATCATCTGAGGAGTCTCCCGTGAAAGGCATCGATCGGATTTGACTAGCCCTCTGAAAATTCATTAATAATAATAATATAACAATAAATAATGTCGATAAAAAACTTGTATCTTATTTATGACTAGCTGATCCGCGCGCCTTCGCTCCCGTAGCATAATATTATATATACTATCTACTTTCCTGGATAAAATATAGTTTATATGGATTCGGAAGAATCCCTCTAAGTAATGGTAAAAGAAATTTTGAAATCGGTCCAGTAGTTTTTGAGCCTATTCAATACAAACATACAAAAATACAAAGGTTTCCTCTTTGTAATATTAGTATAGATTTGCTTGGATTAATATATTTCATTACTACACATTTATTCTTTTAAAATACAGTATTATCATGACTATCGAAAACATTAATTTCCGAAATTATAAAAAAATAGGATACATTAAAATGTTTGTCACAATACCAAACCCACCTAGCATTATAGCTGTATTGAACTTTGAAAAAGGCAATATGTAGTCTAAATTCACAGGATATTGTAAGGTTAACTGAGTGTACTATAAACTAACAATTAATAAGTATATCAATTGATAAACTAAATAATACTGACCCCTTTAACAGTAGCATACACAGGCACGGAGATGTCTTGATAGCTGGTGGATTCGTGCATCGCTCGTGGACACGGAGGGGGACTTAATTCCTCTTCCACTGATTGTTGGAGACCATCATCTGCTACCTGTTATAAAAGAAAAAAATATAAATAACTAATCTTAAATTAATCTCCCAATAATTAAATATTATCTTGCAGTGCGACAATTAAAATATTTTTTTTTTGTATTAGAATGTGGATTGAATAAGTCATAACATGATGTACTAATGAAAAATGAGCATATGTGATCAAGTCAGTAAATTACTACAAATTAGCCTAAAAATATATTATAACATATTGTGATGTAACATTATCATTATATTTTTGTTAATGAAAAATAATGTATTTGTGTATTTCAAGAATGGACAAACAAAATTAACTGAATACAATTATGATGTTTTAATATATTTCGATTTCATTTAATCCTTATATTTATTTTCAACTTTACTGTTGTTGCATTGGAGCATTTCACCAGAGAAAAGCAAAACATAAGAAAACCTACCAAATTAATTCTTCTTTCTTCCTCTATTATTGCAAACGGACACACAAGTTAATTACTATTTTCCTTTCTCAAATCATAATTACCTGATAAATCTTAGCCTCCCAGCTGGGAAACCTATGTAAGGGTGGTGTGGGAGGTCTCGGTTGTTCTGAGGTAGAACTGTCTCCGGTGGATGATCCTCCTCGGCTGTTGCCTTGTACCACTACATTCACGTTCCCTTGCCAGGCTGGAGTTCGTTCTGAAAGATAAGGATTATTTATTTATGTAATTGTCAAAATTTAACTTGATTTTGAATCTACCATCTGGCATTTATTGACCAATTTGTCTGGTGGAATAACAGGCTTCGGTAATTATTTTACAATTTAAAAGTTTAATATTTTCTTCATCTTATAGTGGTAAGTTGTTACCAACTGTTATGTTATGTGTTATGGTATTGCCAAAGATTGTATTTTTATAGTAACACTGTCAAAAGCCTGCCTTTACTTGACCTTACATATTGACCATAGTCCTTAATTATTTCACCATTTAAAAGAAAAATGATTAAATAAAATATTTTTTTAAGGATTTTAAACGCGGTTTATTGTACAAGAAAATGATTTCAAGATATATACATATTACATATCCGAAAGTAAAATAAAATGTATTGATGGTATTTCGGGTGTTTCAGGTGTTCATGGGCGGCGGTGATCACTTAACATAAGGTGACCCACTTGCTCCTTTGCTTGCTCTGCCATAAAAAAAAAATTATCAAGAAATATAATATTACCTCGGCTTGGCGTATAGATCTCGGCGTAATCGTGAGTGGTATCACCATCCGTGGATGTATTTGGCGTTGTGGGAAGTACTACTAAATTTTCTACTGCAGCCTGAAATGAAATAGAAAAATGCTGTCATAAAACTGCTTTAAACTAAATTTATTAAAGAAATGACCACCTAAAATAGTGATAAAAATAAAGAAGAATACAAAAAATATTTTTAATTAACAAATTGGCACAAGTTGTTTGTTCACAAATGGAAAAAAGTAAAAAGTGGTTTAGTCATTGTTTATTTGTATGTATGGTTATTATATTAAAATACTTTATTTATTTTAATTTTCACATCGACAGTATGTAATTATTTTTTGAAAAGTTTTTATATGAACATTAACAATTAACATCAAATATTGATGTACAGAAATTGTTTCTATTCCATTTTTAACCGACTTTTAAAAAAAGGAGTATTTTTGTTGAAATCTATACAAAATCGATGCCTTCACCAAATTTCAATTGAAGATTTTGCGCCAACTTTGTATAGATTTCAACAAAAATAAAATATAAAAGTTATTTTCTACTTTTTAGATTTAGGTAGTCGGGTATATTTTTGGCTAAAAGTTATTATCATAAATGCTTATAGGTTCGCCTATTTTGTACTGTATCTTATCCCCATCACATTGTTAGTTTTAAGCTTTGGTGCGAAATAAAGCATTCATTCATTCATTCAGACAAAGGTTATCTTACTGCTAAATCGTCAGCCAGCAGACTCGCCGTGGTCCTCTCATCCATGGTCCTATTCATAGTGTTGATCTGAGTGACATTCGTCTGCGTGAGGTTCGTGGTACCGATGGATAAGTTACGTCTATGTCGCACTGGAGTACTGTAATGCGGCTCCGATGTTGTTAGCGGTAACTGTAAATTAATTATTAGGGTTTTGCTATTGTCCTTCCTTGTTATTTGTTTTTGTTCAATGAATGGTTCATTATCATAACATATTTTAGAGGAAAATATGGGGATACTTTTGTGTTGTTTTCATTCAAATAAATCGTCTAAGAGGCAAATAAATATGTACAATATATTACAAAATTAATATGTTGGTTGCATTTGAATATTTTAGTATTATATAAATTTCAATACAATTAATTCAGAAAATATGTTATTTTTTGCAGAACATTGACTAAGTATTTTTTTGGTCTTCTTGTATAAAAATAATAATATAAAATACTGAGTATTAGTTTTTTATGTTTTTGTTTATCTTTGTGTTTGCTAGTACTTTAATGAAGCAATTTAGATATGAGTTTTTGAAATGATCAGGAAAAGTATCTGTTCTTAAACACTATGCAGAGCATCACTTGAGTATATGTTTTTAATAGTTAGTGTGAAGTTATTATTTGATGTAATGTATTGTGATTTGTGATATAAATTGTGAAAATAATATAATGATGTGATGTACATGTGTATGCTTAAGAAATGTTATGAAAAGTTCTTTTTTACTCAAATATAAATTTAATTTGAAATGAAATATTTATTTTATAATAAAAACATAATATTACTTATTGAGGACAGTTGGTTATGTTTCTCATATTTTGTCAAGATATTTATATTTATAAAAGTTATTAAGAACTTAGGGTGATCCTTTTATAAGTCTCTTGTTACTGTAAAAATTTATACTCCCTAAGACATGAGACTTACCAATGAAAAATATATACCTTACAAATAATTCAATGAAGAGAAAAGATTCTTAAGCAATATTACAAGATGCTTGATTTACTTTTCGTTAATAATTAAAATATTAAATGCAAATTATAATACATTTAGTAGCCTGAAAACTTCTTGTATGAAGTTGTTTGTGCATTAAAAGAAATTTAAGTAAACTGCAAATAAAAATCTACTGCTCTAACACAAGACAAGTTTAAAATACAATTTATTATGTGTTTTTATAAATTTATTTAAAAATTAATAATGGACAAATTGATATAAGAATACAGATAAATATTTCAGATATTTTGGATTTTCATACAATTATTTGAACATATAAATAGTTCTATATCAATTTGTATTTTAATTATACAATTTTTTAAGTGTTTATTAAATCTAAAGTGCCGGCAATCCATCTAGCCATTACAACATTCAATCTAGGCTACCTGGGGACCCTCTAGACTTTCAGAGCGTCGTCGGTTTGAAGCTAAAAGACTCGTGGCCCGAGTCGAGTCTTCTGATCTCACTTCTAGGGATAAACTTCCCCGAGAAGGTAGAAATTGCTGCAGGGAATAATTTCAAATAATCTTTTGTTCCAATTTTGAGATATTCAATTACAAATAATGTGGTTTGACTGTCAGCTTATTGATTTCATTATGTAATATTGGTTGAATTAAGTCACCATTGAATCAGTCAATTGGAAATACATAAGATGTTCTGTGCTTTTTCATTTACAAAAAATGTCTATTTGCTTAGTTCATCTTATGTCAAGTGTTTGAAATAGAAGTATACATGACATACTGTACTGTGTGGCATAACTGACATTCCAGTTTGAATTTATATAAATTTTAAATTTTTTAAAAATTATTAATATATGATACATGAATAGTGAATAAAGATGACTATGAAAAGAGACTGAAACATAATTTAATTGAAAAATGAAAAGGAAAATACCGTACATTTCATATATCTTTGTTTCAATGTAGGAACTCTTTAACTTAAAATCAACCATGAATTAGTAATTTTTTTCCAATTAAATGAGTATCAAGAATAAAATATAATATAGTTTACTAACAAAGTTATTTGGTTTGTAATCATACACAATATAGTAACTTACCGTGCAATTCCTACTACCCTGGGCTGCAATGTGATTCCTTAATAACTCTAGTTGTTGATTGCACCGGTCATTCTGTTCCCTTAGCAGCTGGTTCTGTTGCTCTAACTCTCGGAGCTTATTCGTCACCCACTCTTTTATTCTGGCGGCCTTCGCCTCAACTTGTTTTGCGTCTTGAAGTCGCAGCTGCTTCTATGAATAATTTGATATTTTAGCCCGAACAAAAATGTTCCAAATTTAAACTTTACAAAATTTATATTTCGAACGATTACGACAAAAGTTTAGTAGTTGTGTTTACCTGCATCTTTTCTTATTAAAAATTCTTATTGAAATCAAAACATTACTACATTATTTTAATTATACGACACTATTTTCACATAATTCTTTTAAAGTGATTTTGAAATATATAAGTTTTCATTCAAATTATTCTTATTTTCGACGAGTTTTAAAGGTAAACAAACTCGTAGTACGTTCGAAAACACGCGTAACGGTAGTCAGTAACCGCGTCACAATTACAGAAATGACGTAAAATGACGTTTACTTTCTGACATTGATGACGTTCATTTCGTCATGCATTGACAGTGACGTAAGATACTGAATGCAAGATGCGTTCGACAAAGTATGTCAGAATCACAGAGTACATTGGTAGGTACTAGTAATGCATGCAAGTAGTCTCGATAATTCGATATCAAACATGAAAAAAATATTTCTTTAAGTGTGCAAGGCAAGTGAATTCACAATCCACTTTGTCTGAAAATACCAATTTGCTTTTTATATACCTTCCCTTTTTAATGTCAACAATGATTCATTGGCAAAACTGATCAATAAAAGCATTCAATATTATGTTACATATAATATAAATACATTGTCAGGCCCTTCAAGTTAGTTAATTTTATTGGTCCCGTGAGGACTATAAACTTCCATGTTCAATAAAACACATCAACTGATGAATAATTAAGGATTTAAATTACTTTTTGGTTACCAAATGGCTGGAGTTTAATAGCTAAATTTGCTTTTGGTTAGAAAAACTAACGATTTTAAATGCATTTACGTTTTCTATTCCACTGACACTGGATCTATATATACCGTATATACCGTGAATTGACCAGTAGACCGTATTATTCATCCGTGTGACACTAATACAGGTTTTATTATGGTGCATTTCATTGCACTCAACTTGCTCTGAATGCACAATTTTGAATAGAATAAGATGTTTTGATAAACGAATTCTACCTAGTGTACACGATGACCATTCCAATGTTATCTCAATGTTATAAACTATAGGTTCACATAGCCAAGCTGTTACAAAATCAGCGATCTCGATCACGAGAAGTAACGCCAGGAAGAAAAAAATACGGGAACGTATAGAGATAGGGAATGATATAGAATATACTACTAGTAAAGAAAGTTCAGAATAGTAGGCAATATAAATATATTCACCTGTTCTTCTATCTGGCCTTCAAGCCTCGAGATGGCTTTGGGAGCACCTTCAGCGCCCGCCGGCCACTCGCACAGCCGCTGCTCCATGGCGCGGACCTGGAAAGATAAATCATCTTTTGAGAACAGATCCTGATTGAATAAAGATACATGACATAATATCTTTAAAAAATCAGATACTACGAATTGTGAGAATTAAAAGGAACGTCATTCACCACTCGCTTTGTCTGTAATTGACAATCGCAGTATTATAGACATCGTAGGTACCTAAGTTCCCTATTACCGCGTATGTATGGTTTGAAGAAGAACGATTTCTTAAATCATCCAAGGAATAATAGTTTAATGAATGAAGATTTATGGAAATACATCCGTGGTTATAAATAGAGACGTGGCAAACGCCTATGGCATTGTGGATTATGCATAGCCATGGTATTTTATATAAAATAATTAATCATTTTAAGCGCTTAATCCCTGACAGTACATGACTGCTATGATTTATTAGCACAATATATCGTACATAACGATAATATCGCATAGGATACTTAATCCGTTTGTAAACTTAGATATGTATCAGAGTACTGCGGCAGCGTAGCTCTTGCTGACCGCTTACCGCATTGCATGAAGTGTTATAACTATTAAATAATGGCATAACATGTATAAATAAAAGATAATGTTATTTTTTAATGTTTGCCGTTTATGCTGCTGCGATTTCGATGGCAGTTTGAGAAGAAGCAGACTACAAAAGTAAGAATGGCACACTTGTTATTTAAACTAGAGCTAGACCTCGCGTTGTAATGTATAAATCAAGACCTTACATTTGATCATCTTCGACGATTCTTTCGATTTATTTGTCTAAACTATCCGCCTATGAAATTTTATCAAGAAAGATACTTAAGCCATCGTCGGACAAAGTTTTTCATGCTTACATATAAACATACAAAGATACAAACTTACAACCGCCCGGCCATCTCGACTCTGAGACCTCGCTTCGCTCGGTCAATAACAATTAGTAAATTTGTCAAATTATAGCGTCAGTATTAGAGTAGAAATAATGATAGTTAAAAATTAAATAGAAATAAATGTTAGCCAGCTGTATCTTATTAACTTAGTGGAAAGGCGGACACTGGATGTAAAGAAGGGCGCAACGCTCCTAGCGATTGTTTTGCCTGGCATTACATAACTATTATGATTTATGATCACAATCTACGTACTGAACATAACGTTACAGACCGCATAGGACATAATCCGTTAGTAAACTTAGATATGTATCGGAGTTCTGCGGCAGCGTGGTTCCTGCTGACCGCTTACTGCATTGCTGCAAATGTCACATCTGAATAGTTATAACTACACAATAATATTATAAAATGTACCCTTTATATAGTGATCAAGGACCGGTCAATTAAAAAATATATCGATTACGCCAACGTTGTATGTATTTGTATATTTCTCCGATTATTTCAAATTACTTTAAATGCAAAGATATACTCGTTCTTGTCCTTCGCGAGAAAATCGGCATGGAAGAAGAAAGAACTAAAATAATAGCTTATAGATAAATAACCTATATGACCATAAAGTATTTTTATTCGAATGTTAATTTTAATTTTGGAGTTGTTGAAAGATCTATTTGTATTCTGACTCCAGTTTGTTACGGAACGACATCTATTACTATATTGACATTTATATGTAAACCTACAAAAATTATAAAGATACTTTAAGGAGTATCAACTTTATAATGCCAACAATTCCTTTGAACTCAAAACAACGAAGAATGTGTACTCCGTCCTTAACTATGCAAGCGGCATTATTTCTAAACACATCACGGTTCACTGATTCGCATCGAAGCGAAGGAATCGCTCTCATTCACTAATCTCCATCAAAGCCATGTTAACACGTACGCGTATGTACGAGTATAATCCGATCACGAGAACGGAAGAGCGGGTTGACTATTGTTTGCATTTCAGATTGAAATAATCTATGATTATAATAAATCTACATTATTCAATTACAGTAAATTGTTGTAGAGACGTCGAGATGGGTATTTGATAATATTATCAATTATAGAATAGGAAGTAAATAATATATTTATATTCTTTACGTTTTATTCTATATTATGTTTGAAAGTTTAATAAGTGAAGCATTTCTTGGGGTATGATAGGTATTGGCCAATAGGCTACAATTAAAAAAAAACAATTTATGTCCTATGCATTGACACGTGATACATATTACTTACAAAACCATAGAATCATAAATTAAATAAGATTTTTACTTGCAAAGCTTTTTACTACAGACAGTTTTGTGTCAAGTTAAGAATAACGCTGACAACGAAGTTAAAAAATGTAGATAGGATTGAAAAGATATAAATGGGAATAATGAATTAGATTTAAAAATTGAAAACGAGATTTTGATCAATTGCTTGGATTATTTTATTAAGCTATATAACCATTCACATAAAAACTCTATTTAAAACAATTGAAATATATCGTTCCACATTCAACTTGAAGTGTAACTAATAAATACTTCTTACCCAAGAATATTTTGATGTATCAAAGATGCCTACGTTTATTAATAAACACCACTTACACATGTCCGCGTATTCGCTCGATCAATTATTAGCTGATGTACGAACATTTCCCGTCAAAATATACAAGTTCAATGTTCTACTGCTTTACACACTTCTGTTTTTAGATTTATTTGAAACAATGAAGCTTTATGGCTCATTAAATAGGCAGACTACAATATTTTGTGCGTTGTTAAAGTTTTATATGAATTATTTGCTTCGTAATTACATTATATTAAACGACTTGCCCGTATATAAAAATGCTGTTCGTTTGCCTCGCTGTAATTCCAGGCGACTGGACCGATTTTGATATTTTTTCTGCATTTATACAAATCTAGTAAGTATAGATAAATGTGACAAAAAATACGTTGCACAGTTCGCTGGGTCAGCTAGTAATTTAAAAAATACGAAGGTGCTTAATATTGGCTAGTACACCTTATAAAATTCTTCGCCTTTTAAACCGAATTTTTGACATAGTAAAAACTAGCCAAGGATACAAACCGATCCAAAATTTACAAAAGAATGAGGACGAAATACGGATTATTAAGTAAAATTTTTGGTGCACCATCGTTAATCTGCTACATTGTATTCCTAGCTAGCGTCGTATATTCAAAGTAGTTGTAAAACAAAGGATCTAGAGTGGATTAGGGCCGTCCCAGAATAGCCAGCATTAATCACACGCTATTCGCCTGACTCAGCGACACGGAGGCGACTAAACGGGCAACACTAAGAAAAATAAGCGGGAACGGGAAATGATAACTGATGTTGTTTGTTAACTAAACTAAAATATTGATTTCTTTTAGTTATCTATGATTAGGGATGGTACTTTGATTTTTATTATTTATTTACGCTAATATTATATAGAGGAAAACGTTGTTCGATTGTTTGGTTATAATCACAGATAATATAATACTATACTAGTAGTTATAATGCTCAAAAACTAGTGGACCGATTTTAAAAATTCTTTCACCATTCGAAAGCTACGTTATCCACGAGTAACATAGGCTATAATTATATATAACTAAGCCGCGCGGATCAGATAGTTTATTATATTTAAAATTCGAATAACAAAAACTTGGCTGGTACGTCAGTATCTGCGGTAGTTGTCAAACTGTGCTAGATCTTAATATTTCTTCCTTGTCAATGAACACACTCTAATGAATAATGACAAAATTATGAATACAGTCAAAATTCAATAACAGAATATTTTATTTCTATACAGACATTGACCGAAATGAATGTAAAGAGGTACATTAGCGTTAATCGTTACTTTATAGGCCACGTGTAACTCTTTCAATCATGTAACGTCTGCTTAATCAGATTAACTTGTATACTGTGGTGTTAACACGTCCATTGCATCGGTTAATTAAAACGTTGGCAGCAATGAATTACTCGTTTGGTTACTTCCTTATTTATTCTGTGGTTATACGCCCGTTAATGATACTGTTAGGAAGTGACGGAAGCTGCAGTATTGCACAAAACAAGTCTTATGTAAATGTTCTTCGGATTTCAGACAATATTATTTTGTAATATCATTTCCAACATAGGTTCCCAAAGAAGGCGGTACCGCCTAGTGGACATTTAAGCTTCTTAGGGTTGCGGTTCTAAAGACAATGCGAAAATAAATGCTCTATGTCCATTAAAAAAAATATGGGAAATTCGATGTAATTTACTTTCATGGAAATGTAGGCGTTGGTTTTTTTTCTTGTATCCAAAACGGGGCGGCTCATCAAAGTTTTAGAACATTGAAATAGAGTCGTTTAAATACCAAAAAAATATGTCGTAGAACTTATGCTTGTTTGTTGTGAATTCCTGTAGCATTAAAATTAATTTTCATCATCTTTTGTTTTCAACATTCCGTTACATTTACCTTATAATAAAAAGCTTTTACATTATTTGTTGGTATGAAATAAACGTTTTCAATAAGGTAACATATTCAATAACGATACACTAAATTACACACAATTTCGGCAGATGTGAAAATATATTTCAATATATTTATTACCCTCATAGAATTTATATGCGTAACATTAAGGGCAGTGGTAACTGTATTAAATGTAATATGTATTAAATGTGGCAGCTTTCGCGAATTCTCCTTTACTGATTTATTGTAGAGCATTACCATATATTTTTTATTCAATAAGCTCAAATAAATTTCAAATTGTTTCGTGATTATTTTTATTACTTTTGAATTTATTTTCTTAAAGGTATTGAAAACGAGCCAAATAAAGATCTTTGCAAATATTGGGAACACTTATATGACTAAACCGCTGAACCGATTTGGATGGAATTGTGTACAGAGATTGTGTGAAACCCGAAAGGAAGCTATCTTCCCTGAAATCACAGGGAAACGAGAACTATTTTCTAGTAGAAAGGTCGTGGTCGCTAAACAATCCACGATCTTCACATAGAATAGACAAACTAAACAGTTTAGTTACTAAACAGTCTTTAATTTAGATTCCTAGATAAACCATTAAATTTACGACACACCTTTTCGATCACTGTTTATTGCTCTTAGTGCAGTGCAATCAATCTGAATGTTTACAAACGACATGCTCCATTTGGCGCCAAAAATAGATCAAAGACGTCCATCTTGATTGGAAATGTCATGGATATGTAGCATGAAGCACCCGTAATTTTTTTATGCGGCAACTTTAGACTGACGTCATGTCACTTTTATTAATAGTAAGAAAAATAAACGGATGAAGAAATTACTGATTGTGGTTATAAATACTTTAAGCTTATTCCTTGTATTATATTCGAATTTGTAGGAACTTACGGAGCTAGATGTTGTTCCAACTTATTTGATACTTATGGTTAAATTATGATCAAATTGCACAAAACCATTATAAATTGTAGCCGACTTCCATTTTGGTGTATAAGCTATATGACTGTAAATATCTTTCGAATCCGTTCATTAGTTTATGCGTAAAATAGTACCATACATACATTCTTCTATCATTACAAACTTTTGCATTTATAGCTTAAGTGGGATGATTAAATAAACACTTTATTTTAAAGGGGTTATTTAATATTCCTCGCAAGTTGTAATTAACCTAACTCAAAGTCAACCGCAAAGGTTTTAGTTACGGTAAATAATAAATCATCGCTAGACAAAGGTTTTCTGTATGCTAGTGATTCTCAAGTTTCATATTTATACTTTTGTATTTCCTAGAAAAATATTCTCATGAATTTTTTGACGTCATTGTTTTCTGAAGAAACTTATACAAATTTGAGTTTATAGAGTTTAATAGAACTTGTATTTTGATGAATGATATTGGTAGTAGGCAATTAAAGTGTAGAATGTTGATAATGCTGTTCGTTTTTGTCGTTGAAATAAATATTATGTTAATGATTATGACTGAAATGAATTCACGTCGGTAATATGGGATAACTTACTGGCGTATTAATAATTTACGAAACAGAATTTGAAAATTGTTTTTAAAAGTAGTAACAGAACTTATTTATTCCTTTTAATGTATTTTTCTTTTCCCATAAAAAATTGAGTTACGCTTAAACATATGTCTAGAAGTAATAAAAGGATACTTTAATTATTGTTGTATTTGATTTAATTAATTATATAATAATTCATAGTAATTATCATCAATTGAAAAATGCTTTATATTATTTCATTGGAAACGGTTTTTAATTTGAAGATTACTTACTAGGTACGTTGTTGAATATAATCCTAAATAAATACTCTTTGGTATTAAGATTATGTTAGGTACATTTAATTTTCAAAGTTAGTTTTATTGTAGTTATTACTAGTAAAATTTAAAGCATTATTTTATGCAACTTTAAGAAATACGTAATGTTAAGACAACTTACATTTTGAGATTGAATTTAGAAAACAATTCTCCATAAAAACAAAAAAAAGTTTAAATTTCTAAAACTTTCACACTTGAAATCCACACACACTGAACGCGACTAAACTCCACAGATTAAATAAGTTGGAAGCGTTCGCGCGCGATGCAGTACGGAAACGAACTAACGGGCGATATCCTACAGGACGTGCTATGGATCGATATTTACATAGCGCTTCATATCTTACCGACATTTATTTTTATCCATAAACACCGTAGCTTGAAATAAAGATTGAGAAGTTATACCAATTAATCTTTCATCGACGGTTTACAATAAAGGAAATCGATTTTCGTTATTTTTTCAATCATCAAGTTCCATTTGTTAATCGATTGATCATTCATAATAGTTTAGAAACAATTTTGAATCAATGAAATCGAATGAATGAAAAGAACGTGCTCCTCTGTATTGATAAAAAAGCATGAATGAAAAGCCAAGGTGAGGCAACATTTAGAATATCAATGTCATATGGATCAGGCGTTCGCATTTTGAATTTTAAATCACGCGCATATGGGATAACCCAGGTGTCCGCATAATGTAGAACCTTTTTAGTCCCGATGTGAAGAATATTTTAGACCGGTAAGGGATTGAATAGTAATTTATTAGATCTGAATCTATTGAAGGTTTTGCTATACAAATGTTAAGTAACATGAATTAAAATAACTTATATACTAACATATAATATAATACAATAAAGGGTTCTAAAATTTGCTACAGAGTACAGACGCACAAATCACTTTAGAAGGTCCCATAGCAAAAATCTTACAATTTTATTGCCATGTCGCGTCGCGCTTAGGGACATTCAACAAAAGTTTTATTCGACTATAACTAACGTTACCGCAATAATGTTGAAATACATTTAATCCTAGGAAGGTGGACGACAAATTGTATAGTATAATTTTTTGTATAATATAACTTTTGAATAATTTTCTTTAAATGTATTTTTTAATTGGTGCCTTTGAAAAAAACAAAGTATGTACTTACAAGAATATCGATATTAATATCATAGGATATTAAATGAAAATAGTTTTTTAGAGAGAATATATATAATTTTAACTGATGGAAAGCTTTAAAATATGACTTTTAAGTATGAAAAGACGTAAGTTAAATTACTACTACGTGCCTTGCATACGAAGTTTTCAAAGGCTGACCAACAACTTTTGCAACTTCAAGACGATTAATTATTGGGTTTCGAGCACGTCTCGAGTCTCCTTCTAATAAGAAATTTGTCACAAGTATAACTTTATATGTTAGTATGTTAAAATTAAAAATATATAACTATATTAAACTCAGTCTACTCTATGTTCTAGTCTCTAAATTATATAAAAAAATTAATTAGCTTTATAGTTAAGAATGCGTATACGTATAGTCCCCAATTGTTCTGTAGCAAATTAATTATCAAAAAACACAGCTATTTCAAATCGATTATTATTTATTCCTTAAAAAATATCAATCACCGAAATCCATAAACGTGATGAGTAATTAATTTTTCAATATGTTTTGTTCCAATACTCAAAATTATGTTATTTTAGGTACATAATAAGTACTTGCGAAATACCGCATTATGTTGAAACCTTTGAGCAATTTATTCATAAGATTTGGAAGTAATCCAGACTATTTTACAGTCTGAAAGGCGAGTATACTTCACTTACATTTTCTCTGTTGTGACTTTAACTATGAAAATAATACAAGAGATTTATGAATTTATTATAGGTACGAGATACGAAAACACTTTTATGTTAAGTAGGTACCTATAAAGAACGTAAACGTATCGTTTGCTAAGCGTAACAATTTATATAAATATGTAGCGAGAAATCTCCATTATTTCTTTTCGTCAATTAAATTGGATAAATTAGGGACTAGCAGCCTTCCTCAATAAATGGGCTATCTAACACGAAATCAATTTTTCAAATCGGACAATTAGTTCCTGAGATTAGCGCGTTTAAACAAACAAACTCTTTAGCTTTATAATATTAGTATAGATTATGGGCAGAATTTAACTAACAATAAAACATACAACTTATATAGAACGATTTAGTTTATGTCTTTGTTTTCGAATATCATACAATATGTTATTGACGAAATTATTAGCGACAGAAACTAGCAAGTTTATGTGGAAACTATGAAACTTGTCTAGAACGCTGGTCGAGTGTAGTTGGACGATTTATGTTTGTTGTAGTAAGTCTCAAATTCAAAGAGATAGCTCGTATATAATTTTATTTATAAGTTTCACTGTGTTCAATTGTTGGTGAAAATTGAAAATCTGATTTTATTATGAGACATGTCTAATGTCTATACGTATATAGTCACTAGGTATTCTAGTATCTAGTCATTTTAAAACGAACTCAAAATTATTAAAGTCTTATCTCTAGTTTTAAGAGGAAATAAAAATTCTTAGATGTCTTTATTTCCTTTATAACAATAAAGATATTTCTAGCTTCTTCTATATTTTTACGGATAAACACTTCTGTGTCATTTTTATACGGTAGAACATTCCTATAAAATTATCGTTTAAAATACAATACAAGACATAATATATTGTTTGGTATAACGCGTTTTATTAGATTGGTCTAGATTGAACTTAAATTTGAGTCTTACGTCTTTCTTTCTAATTAAGTTCCCCCAATACAGTAGACTTCGATTCAATCAACGTTATTTATATCCACAAATACCTCACATGTGCCATTAAATTAACAATCCAATGTACGCTCCTAATAAATAAGTATCAATGTTTTACACTGGAACGTCTAGGAAGTGAATTTTCCAAATTTCCAATTATATTTGTGAGTACCTTAAACCATTGATAAAAATATTAAAACAAAGATCATTACAGGTAATAAATTCAAAGGTTCTTAAATTAATGAAAAGAAAAATTCAGTCAACTAGGAATAGTATTTGAAAAAAAAATTGTCCAGTGAGAATTTTTGACCTTACATAATATCTACATATTATGTTCAAGCTAAAACTTATTATATATCATGTTATGTATCGAGATATAAAAATTCTACACTATAATACACCAAGGATCGATTGCATCAATTTCGAGTTGGAAATAGTCCAGAATACTTTGAAATATTCTATCAATGCGGTATCGCAGTGGATTCCTATCCTAATCTCAAATCTATAATCAATTTTAGGTTTCGATAAATAAAATGTAGAACTCCGGTGCGGTAAAGAAAATCAATCATAAAAAATGACGCTGAAATACATTTTAAAACAATATTTATACAAACAACAAAGATATGAATTTTGGATTTTCTCACGTGACATTTTCAGGGTTCTAAATTATAAAACAAAAAACAATTAGTTTAACAAGGTTTACAAAATTTAAAAGTGTCATTTTTATCTGGGAAAATTGGAGAAGACAAAAATGTTTGTGTAAAGTACGCAAATAAGTCCTAATGTTTTACTAACCACGATATTGTTTGTTTTATTCCACCATAAAAAACTGTATAGGTTAAATATACTCCATTGTCAAGGGCAAAACAAACTAGCCTAAATAACGTTCATTATCGACCGATTTCAATGGTTTCGTTTCGTGTATTTTGTTACATTTAGGGCAAGATATCGATCTAAGGGGTATACGGACCCCTAGTCTCCATACTGACATACATAGGGATTCTGTTTATATTTGAGTACACAAAACATTTTATACTCTATTACGTAATGTATAAAGGCTGATTTAGATTGACAGGAATGCACACACATTTCAGTATTTAATTTCAAATATTGACAGAGGAATCTAATTAAAGTGTTGTGTTTTTGTTTGGTAAAAGTTTTTGTTACTATATTATGTATATGATGAATTGTCCTTGGGCGTTGTAATAATAATAGTTAATATTATATTTTTAAACTTTCTTTCGAGAAATGTCGACATTTTCCGTTCGTGTACACATCTTTCAAGGGTGACGAAAATTTTATTGTTTAAAATTTAAAAGAGTAGTGTCTCTATCGTCAGTAGAAACATGAACACAGTCTCTCTATTTCAAAAGCCGTGTCTTTTTCTTCACAGTGTGTACAGAATTTGTTAAAACTTCATGAGGCATTTTTTCAAACGTCCAAAATCATGCAACCGCTGTATTATTAAATTAAGAATTTGATGAAATTTTTGTTAGAAAAAAATATGTATGAACGCTGAAATATCCGCTTGAAATAAATAATTATACATCTCCACTACCATTGTGTCTCCAAGGAATTCGTATGTTTGCCGTATTTTTAGATAAAAACAAAATCAATAAGGCGTTGAGAAATTTAATTAAATCGTACAAGGAATTCGCATACCGAGACTGGGCGTGTCGATTGAATACACAGAATATATATAATACATCCTGTTTATTTGTGGAGAATATATCAGAACATGAGAACCATGGCCTAACTAATTTATTTAAAATATTGAGTATCTTACTTTATCCAGTTAAAATTCTCAAAAATTTTTCTAGAACCAGGATAGCCTAAAAGTGTCTATGCTGTTATCTACACTTATATTATATAAAGGAAACTTTGTTTGTTTGTTTGTAATTAATAGGCTTAAAAATTACTGAACCGATTTGAAAAATTATTTCACCATTCGAAAGCTACATTATGCACGAGTAACCTAGTACGTTTTAAAAAAAAGCTTTTTACTATGAATTTAGCTATAGCATTAAAATTGAACCATATAATGTGTCTTATTCTGATTCATATGAAATATTTGAAGGTATCAAGTTTTTGCATCGAAGAGTAACAAGCATACGTATATTCATCTTCATAAACATTCGCATTTCTATTAGTAAGATAAGATAATTATTTAAACTACTAAACGACATAATATTAACTTATCAATCATCACATACTACAGTTTTAAGTCTGAAAGTTAAGATTAAATGCCATTTTTCTAAGGATAAGCAATTGGGTCATGTTTCGAATTTATCTATGGTATGATTGATCTCGATTTTATTCCCCAAGTACGGCTTTCGTGTAACGAATAATAAATCTCAGAAACATAAATCCTGACGGAGATAATCTGCATCTTTATGGT
The DNA here is from genome assembly GCA_001586405.1 of Phoebis sennae. Lineage (NCBI taxonomy): Eukaryota > Metazoa > Arthropoda > Insecta > Lepidoptera > Pieridae > Phoebis > Phoebis sennae. Next base: position 203,309 of record LQNK01000307.1, on the reverse strand, counting down.
TTTGTTTAAATTGAAATAAAACTTTTTTAATTCAACGAGGCTCGCTCACGTCCTACTAACATTATAATTGTTATTTTTTTTAAAAATACGCAGAAAACAACTATAGATAGATCAAGCACTCCATTTTCTAAGATAGAAATGGAATGCTAATCAATCTATAGTTGCGTTTTTTGCGTTATCGTTAATCGATTGTCTATCGTTAAGACCAATGTATACAATCACTTACCAGATTGTTTAAAAACTGAAGGATAGATTTATGAGCATGAATTTCATAATGAAATCCATTGTTTTATAAAATCATAATCGTTTATTTGGTACACAAAATATACATGACACGACGGTCATCTCAAACTACATTCTTGGACTGTGCTAGAGGCAACCGACGCTTCTTCACTCGATTTTACAAAAGAATTTATAAA
>LQNK01000307.1:176871-192557 GCA_001586405.1 Phoebis sennae | reverse complement strand
AATTCTAAAAATCATTGTTTTGAGTTTAGAATCACAAATGAAACACGAAACACAGTTTTTTTCTTGAAAATATTAAATGTACAGACACGGCTAGTCTACGATTTTATTATATGTATAGATGTATAGATATAAGTAATAATATTAAAGTTATTATTAAATGTATATTTCTTTTATTTCATTTGATTTGGAATTGAAATAAGAAGATAATTAATATTAGGTTATTATTTTGAATAATAATATTAGTAGCAAAAAAGAGAAGGAAATATCCCTATAAAATTGAATTTCAAAAAGGCACACTTTTAAAAGCACTCAAACATTCAAGAGAGTGGGAAAACACTAGAAAACACTAGAATCTATCACACAAAGTACCAGGCAAGCATGAATGAGTCATAGTGGTGCAATCCAGAAAAATCGATACTCTCCGGGATTGGTGCTGCATTGTGTGGACTCTTATTGCAAGTAGAGTTTGCAAACAAATAAAACAAAAAAAAACTCTACATTTAGAACTCTATTTTTATATAATTTAATTTAAATCTTTTTCCAGAGAGTGATTAATTAAATGTATTTATTTACGCCAAATTAGATATATTATTTTTCGTTTTCAATCAACTTGTTATCGTGTAGGTTAAATGATAAAACATAAGATATGATTAACTTGAACGCTAAAAGTTGAAAGCTGCGTACAGTTGTAGTACTGGTAAAAGACCTCCTTCCCTCCTTTGCTCGGTCCCTTTATTTTCCGACTAGCTAATTCGTGCGGCTTCGCTCCCGTATAATATAATTTTATATATGTAACCTATAAAATATAGCCTATGTTACTCGAGGATAGTGTAGCTTTCGAATGCTGAAAGATGATTACAAAATTGCTCCACTAGTTTTTGAGCTTATTCATTGCAAACAAACAAAGTTTTTCTATTAATTGTATTAGTGTAGATTATAGAACTTATTTTAAGCACCAAATTATAGTGGAACTATATCTTAACAAGAAAACTTTCTTGCAAAATACGCTCCTTACAAGATATAAATCTTTTTACAGTTTTCGTATTCACTACAGTAATACACAATATTTTATTCCAAACCTTGACCTGACGTAGATAAATAGCCGCTACAGAAAATGTTCCGATCAAGTGTCGGTCGGGATGCCAAAAATATTAGGTAACCTAGGATATGAATCACGTACGCTACGCATAAACTTACATAAAATTCTGATGTTGCCTATGTATTATGAATACGTTCTTCTGTATCATTATTTTGTGGTGTAGTAGAAAAAACAGTATATATAAATGTTATGCAAATTTTATTTAAGTAATGGAGATTGCGGGATGTAATAATAATATTTTTTTAATATCAAGGGAAAATATTATAAAATTACTATTATTAATGGTATTAAGCTATGCAAGAATTCAGATTGACTCAGTACGAAAACTCTACATATTCATTTGTAGCTTTTGTTTAAATGTCGTGTTTATCTGACATATTATCAAAAGTATAAAACATCAAATATCAGGAAAAACTCTTGATATCAAATGTTTTATAGACCATTTTCATCAACCAGACTATCAATGAATCTGCAATGGAGATCACATCAACTTCTACTGAAACATTTCAAAGGGTTGCTCTTGATATTGTAGGTCCTCTTCCTTTATCTGATAATGGAAATAAATTTATATTAACTGACTGACTTGACAAAATATTCGCAAGTCTATCCTAATGGATATACAATATCATGCTTAACTTATGCTAAACATGACGCTGAAAGTGAAGCAGATTGTTTCCAGGCCGATGTCATCGGATTTAGGCCGATGTTTACAATAAAAAGTGAGTAAAACCGTGAACAATTAATAAAACAATGTCTCACTTATCGTTGAATCGATATATCGCTAACCTTTACGGTAAGGTATGGCAATCACGACTTCGGCCTAAAACAGATTGTTTTGTCCGTAATTTTATTTGCAAATTTGGAATACCACAATATATTTATAACTTTTAAATAATTTCTCTTTTTGCTGACGCTACTCTTCAATCCCCTTTAATCCCTAAACGGAGTCTCCCTATTGCTCAATTGTCACGACGGCCTTAACAAATATGCCGCAAAGACGAATTGCTATGACAAATTTACTTGTTTTTAGTTTAAATGTGGCGTTACTTTGTTTCTAGTACATATATAAAATAAAAAAATTGTTTATTGCCTTTACCAATTACAAGTACAATAAAAATACAATCACTTCTTGAAAAAAAGTAGAGGGTAATGTGGAAAAAGGGCTATATTCAGCATAGTATGATGTTAGTACAAATTGTAAAAAGAATGTTTAGCCACGCTCCTTAAGTTTCTTTTGACTAGAAAGCTTTAAAAATAATAATTATCACCACTGAAGATAATAAATATGGAAACGTTTAAACGTTTAAAAGCCGTTGAAAAGTAAAGTAAGGATTTTTATTCAACAGTCTAAAAGAAGACCTACTTAACTGTAAATTGAATGGTTATTTAATTAAAGTGCTAGCTGTGCCCCGCGGTTTTACCCGAGTATATCACCTATTTCCCGATCCCGTAGGAATTCCGAGATAAAAACTATTTTAAATTCTTTTTCGGATTTTCATACAATCTCTATAAACAAATTCATCCAAATTTGTGTCCAGTGATTTAGGCGTGAAGAAAACACAGACGCACAGAGTTACTTTCGCATTTATAAGTAAGGATTCGTAATCATTGTTCTTTGTAACGAAATAAATGTCAACAAATATATATCGTTACGCAATTAACTCAGTAATTAATGGACTCTTCCAGTCTGAGTTCACACAATACGCCCGAAGTGTTTGTTGTGAATTCTAAAGCCTTTTTACTACGGAAGGTTTGAATAATAGTGGCTGAAACATATACCCCAGTGCTTTGTTTGAATACCCCATTGTTAGAATTTTGATCCATTATCATTTTAATGGCAGAATATTTTAGCTTTTTTCAGTTTTCAATTGTATCTGTGACCTAATTTATGATTTGAAGTGATTTTCTCGTTCTTCAAAAGTTCTTTTTAATGTTCGTTTTAAACCTACTTTCAGGTAGAAAAGATATTTGCCTCAATTTAAATTTTAAATTAATTGTAAGTGGTATCTTCTTATTTGTTTTAACGCAAGTACTGTCCATAACTACATAGTATAAAAAAGTCGCTTTCCCTGTCCTTATGTCCTTTTGTATTCTTAAACCTTTAAAACTACGAAAAGGATTTAGATGCGATTTTTTAAATAGATAGAGTGATTCAAGGGGAAGTTTTATATGTATGATAACATCCATTAAATATTGGAGAAATACTGTTATTTTTGAGGTTTCTAATGTGATGTCGTTAATTATCAATTTTTTCCGCTTATATTGCAAACGCAGGCTGAACCTTACAAGATTTACCAAAAAATATACAAATTTTTATAAACAACGTTCAAAGCTTTTCTGTAGTGTATTTAGTATCAGTATTGCATCCTTTGGAAGCCGGAGCTAGTAACTTAAATAAAATATATTTTTTTACAAATCGCGTAAAAAAATCCTTTAAAAAGTATTATATTCAATTGTAGGTGGATACAACTTTTCTTACCTTGTCTTCCGCTTCTTCCGCCCTGCCCTCGGCCTCCAGCACCCGCTGCTCGAGCTCCGAGAGCTGAAAAAAGAAAACAAATATTTATTTTAATCATACTTAAAAATATTTTCAGTTTACAACTACTAGCGCCATCTATTTTCAAACATACGAGTTCAACCGGAAAGAACCTCGACATGAACCATTTCAATCCTGTCTACTTTATCTTACATGCTAGTTTGTTAGCCCCCCGCTAGATGGCGCTTTCCCTAAAACGCACATTATTGAACCACGTGGTTGAGTGTAACGAAATATGATTGTAGGTATGTTTATTCAGCTATTCATCAGGGAGGCTGTAGAAAAGGCATTATTGTTATGTAAGAGAGCGTATTCGTGTGGTTTCTCAGGCATAGGGAGGCATCGTCCCACGAAAGGGTGGTTAGTTGCAAATATAACAGCGATACATATAAGTTAAGGCTAACATTAGGCTTGGCAATGTTTATTCAATCGCATGGCCGAATTTAAAGTGTTTACACGTTGTTATAATTCACAAAATAATATTACAATACATTGAAAATGCACACAATTTTACGGGGCTATAAATTAAACTTATGCTACTTTCATAGTTTAATTTTCAAAAGCAAAACACATGAACACAAAGGAAAATGATTTACACTATACATAAACAATTACTGCAGCTGAAATAAAATTGTAAAGCTGTGTATTCACGAAAGCGTAGAGAATAAACAAGATTGCCAGCTCTGAATAACTCCATTGGAATCGTTTTATTTGCTTGCAATTATTTTGTATTGAACGATTTTGTATATTTACTATATTGCAAGGATCCTTTTGGCTTTTGCTAACGAATTGGGAATAAAATTGCATACGAACGTGGACGTCAAAGAAGCGAATATGCGATAGATCAAAAAGTCGAAAACGAATCTTAAATCTAAATAGGTATTTCCGTTTGGTTCCGTGGAATGGTGAAAGGTTACTTGTGATTATTATTATTTTTATTTAATATTAACATAGACAAAATACATAAAAGGCGATTACAAAAAGCATCAGAAAAATCGAAACTATTTGAACGTGATACACACGCATTCTACGCGAATATTGATCAATTACTTATATGTTTAATTTCTTTTAACTTTAAGGGTTAAGTTTATTAAACAGCCGGGGTAATAGATAGAGGCAACGCCTTTTCCGTAATAATTATTTGTACAAATTATTAGAAGTAGAACAAAATTTTCATGATAGACATAGAAGTCAAGCCGTTTAGAAAATTTCATAGTAAAATGTAATCAATTAAATTGAGAAACTTGTATAATATGAGGAAATAATTTTTAAGAATATTCTAATAGCTCAATAAAATCTAATTTTGACCTCAATCGAACTAGTTTTATGAAATCTGTTTAATTTTGCCAAACTTCTGTTTGGAACAATTATTACGATACGAAATCGTCAATAATTTTTTTATTAATCAATATATCCAAACAAAAATCTCCAATCGTTCTCACGACTAATCACGCGCCTTCAAAAAAACTTTTTGTCATTTCAAAGGTAATATTGTAATGGTTTAATATAATTTGCTTACGGAACCCCGGGCTCGCCGCCTCAAAGTAAAATTTGTTTGTTTTCCAATCGTGTTTCACTTTTATCGTAATTCCATATTGCTTCTCCCTTTGCCTCGTTTGAAATCCTCGAAGTGTTGACTATTTTTAATTGCTTTGAGCCAAATTTGCTTTGCGCAGGTTTTTTGTGTCCATTTGTTGTGATAACACAGCCTTGGGAAATAATTTATTTAACACAATTAAAAAACACAAATACTAAAAATTTCTTTAAGAATAGAAACAGCTCGGAATGCTTGTTACGACGGTAACAGCGGATCAAAATTGATTGAAAATAATGAGTTCTTAGTTAAAGTTAGTAATTAGGAAAATGAACTTAAATGTGCAATACATAAAAGCAATAAATATTACATTACTCAAATAAATCCAACATACAGAAATGAACACGATATTATTCATCTCCGAAACACGCCATTTACGGCAAGATTCTCGAACATTCCGTCAATCACGTGTCACGCTGTATATGAGAAGGCAGCTATTTGCGCGGCTCATATTGCCACTAAATCCTCTTAATAGCCATGACCCACCAGTCGATATATCTCACACCATTTACGTAGTATTGGACCATAGAGATAGCTGAAGTTCGCTATACAATGACAGCCTCAGTTTTGAAGGTAATTTAAGTTTAAACAAGCATATAATATCATCCATCTTGAGATGCAATTTACAGCAAAGTTCTGGAACATTCCGTCAATCAAATGTCACCCTGTATATGAGAAGGCATTTGCGCGTCTCATATTGCCACTAAATCGTCCTAATAGCCATGACCCACCAGTCGATATACCTCACCATTAACGTAGTATTGGGCCAGAGATAGCTAAAATTCGCTATACAATAACAACCTCAGTTTTGAAGGTAATTTAAGTTTAAACAAGCATGTAATATAATCCATCTTAAGATGCAATTTGCAATTTCTCGAACATTCCGTCAATCAAGTGTCACCCTGTATATGAGAAGGCAGCTATTTGCGCGGCTCATATTTCCACTAAATCGTCCTAATAGCCATGACCCACCAGTCGATATATCTGACGCCATTTACGTAGTATTGGGACATAGAGATAGCTGAAATTTACTCTATGAGAGTCTCAACAATTATACAGGTTATTCTACAGACAAACGATACTTTCATAAGTAAAGTAGTAATACAATGCGAAGTATTACATACCTCAATGTGTTCCAAATGACAAATAATTAATTCAAAGAAGTATAAGTATTCTCTCAATAGTTTTATGGGAACCTGGGCATTGTAAGAACTCATAGTATTATTTGTGAATAGGGGTATTCATATTTAGATTGTAAGCAAGCCTGAGTAGAACCAAAATATAAACCAAATAAACAAAAGAATCAACCGATGTTTGGAATGCAAAAAGACATAAATTAGACTCAATGAAGTGATGTTATTAACATACTAGTTACTAGCTACATGACTACTATCTACATTTTACTCATAACTGATTTACTACAGATTAAAACGTAAGTAGATCTGTGTATGTTTTATTGTTTGCTAAATTATCATCCATACTTTTTCAAAAACTGCGCCATTTTGTGTTCCACAGATTATACACCGCCATAACTAATCGGCATAGACATTTTACGACCGCGCCATACATAACCTATAACAATAGCCCACTGACATAAAAGTTTAAAAATGCTGGCGCCGTACCAGCGAACAAGCTATACCTTTATTCCTTTGAGGCAGTGTTTTGCATCACGTTAATAAGACCAGGTAACGTTGGCTCCTGTCCAAGTTATATTAGAGGTTACTTTACTACCACACTTAAATCATTGTGTGCTGTGAACCAAAATGGAGTATTAAATTATACTACATGGTACATTAATTCGAAATCTACCTGCACTTTCATACAACGCTTTTGTGCATATTATAATTACCTTCATGTGATTAAAGGTTATTCCTGAGCTAGAAATTACTAGCTTCTTTTATTGTTTTATCTGTCAAATATTTGTTTGATTTTTTACATATAATAAGTAATTCATTTATTCAGTTTTCAATGTTATTTTAAACGAAAATCATGGAAAATATTCCGCTGAAGGGATTTAGATTTAAAATTTAAAACGGAATACCCATTTCGGGGATAACATAAAAGATGGGATTTAACCTGGAATTCTAAAGTGCCTTTGGGTAAATAAAACTAAGTGTACCCAGTTGCACGGGTTGGAAATAAATAAATCATTAGGGCGGTAGAATAATCGTAGCAACTTACCAACATTGTCGTTTATTTTGAGTGTTAATAAATAATAAGATGACGAACTTAATAAAATTAGACTTTGAGGTCTGCGAATTAAATGACAAGAATACACAACGGAAAAGTAAAAGATTTATTTGCAACAATTATGTACATACATATAATTTACAGAAATTAAACTAAAAAAATTAATAAATGTGAACATAATTGACACAAAATGGACGCTATAATATTTAATACCGGGCAAATTTGATAAATTCATTCTGATTATAATAGGCAGGCTATTATTACGTTACTATTCTTTTTTGAAGCGGGTGAAACCGTAAGGTACAACTAGAATAATATATATAAACAATACTGAACTTTAATCCCATTGGTGTAAATAACAGATCGGCACTCAATTTAAATTACATCCAAACTCGATTCGTTACACGGGACATAAAATTAAGTAATTTAAACTTTTATTGCACTATAGAGATACGGTGAAACAGTTAACAGTTTCTTTGGAACGATCGCGTTAAGCATTGTGTTGTTAGAAACAATAAAAGAATGTAAATTTATGATCTGAAATAGTTTGATTGTGCAATAAATTCGATTGCCCACGTCTTTCGGGCTTCCATTTTCACAATTACTATATTTCTTCTTCTTTAGCATTTGTGACTCTTTGTTACGAATGTTTTTGTACAGAGCGAAATCATAAACATTAAAATTTAAGAAAATATGAATCTAAACATCGTTCCATTATTTTTAGTTTACGTCGCATTCATAAATTTCAATTACATAAGATCAAATATTCTGATAAAACGTAATATAACAGTCATAAAGTGAAACCGTTTAGCCATTAACCGCCGTAAACGGAATCTATTATGACGTAAAGCTGATGATAAATGATAGAAATGTGTATTTTAATTGCTTTTTCGAGACGGTGAAAATTTTGAGCGGGAAATTGGATTCTGGGCAATGACACGGTGATGGATTGGCGCGCTCTTCGCTGATTGGCGGTTGTTTTTTTTTTTATTTGTTCGGGCGTGTGGTCGACACAGGATTTTAAAAAAGAAATGTAGTTGCTAGCAACGTAGTAATGCTGCCAGTGTTTTAAAAGGCTTGGATAAATTCATTATTGAGAAAATATTAACTTTTTTGAATGGTATCATTGATTCATATTTTTAATATTTATTTATTTACGCTATACGTCAAATGTACAATACATACTTATTACTTAATACAAAACTGATCACTATATCCTTAATGTTATGTAATTGTGTAATATTTTTTTATAATATTCTGAAAGATTTTTAAGAATATATAACATATAATGTGTATATGCAAAGGTTGTGTTTGTATAGTATGTTTATAAAATTTTTTTAGGAACCTATTTATAATTTTGTCTCAAATACTTTAATTTCATTATATGCCTTGTCAAATATTGGAACATATATGAACAAAAAATATTGGTTTGAATTATTGCATTTTAAAATACTTAAGTAATTAATGATGATTCATAATGTAATTGGACTTAATAAAATTATGCATTGTATTCCGGAAAAGGCTTATATTTTTGGATAAGCTCTCATACCAAAATAGTAACATTACAGCTACATTCGGCCATCAATCATGCAAGCATGCTTGTGGTCTGTGATAAATTACAGCCGGGATATATCGCCCCGGTAATGACTCCGTGGAGCTTATGTTATCCTGGTACCTACAATGCGGAAGTTCAAATGTTTGTTGCTGTATTTCGTTAATATTAACGGATAGATTTAGATGAAATTTTTGGCGTTACGCATAAGAAAAATTAATTGATATATTTTTACACAAAATAAGAATTTTTTTTAAGCAAAACAGTTATTATTTGGCTTTCATCAATCATGCCAGCTAAATATAGCCAAAATACATTAGTGGAATATATCGTACCAGTACCTAGTTACCCCATAGAGCTTATGTTATCCTGGTACCTTCAATGCGGAAGTTTTAATGTTTGTTCTTGTAGTAAGCAAATATTATCGAACGGATTATGATGAATTTGGAGTTGTAAAGTGAATATAAATTCACAATTGATTGATTTTTAAGCGATAAATCCTACTAATGAAGTTCGTGAGGATGTTAATCTTTCACGCAAAACCTACGCAACCGATTATGATGAAACTTGATATACATATAGGTAAGGGTTCAGAATAACATATAGGCTGCTTTTATTTAATCCCGGAGTTGCCACGGGAAGTTACGCGGGTGAAACCGCGGGGCTAGTGTAACATAAATTCATTTGATGAAGTTTGGAATTGTAAAACACATTAGATAAACATAATTTTTAATGATTTATTTAGATTTTTTAACGATATTGAAATGTTACATATTTCAACCACAGCCCCATCAATACAAGCATGCTTGTGGTGTAATAAATTACACTCGATATATCGCTCCGATAATAACCCCGTGGAGTAACGAATATGCCATGGGCCGTAGCTATAATATCCTGGTACTGATAATGAGACATTTGCTTAAAATGGTAACAATTGTAGTTTGAATTAAAAAATGATAATATAGGAACAGTTTAGCTCGTTCGGAACAATCATGCAAGCATGCTTGAGATCTATGATGAATTACAGTCGGGATGTATCACCCTGTAATGACGTGGTACTTATGTTATCCTAGTACCTATAATGCGGATATTTTGATAACTGTTATGAAAATACATTTCACAAAAATTTCAAACAAAATTTCTTGCTTATATTTTATTTCATTTATTGATATTTTCTAGGGAGAAATTAACATGTTTTTACATACGTTTTATCAAGCATGCTTGTAATGTGCTATCATCTTAAACTTCTGATATAACTATTAATAGAGCATGAGCTGTTATTAATGTTTTGTTTTCAATCAAGAATTGAAGAAACTAAAACGTACTTTGAAACAACTTAAAAATTATAGGTTTTATACTGAGCAATTATTTTTCAGTGGAACTCGTTGAAGTAATAAATTGTGACTCTAACGGTTTTTAAGACTTCAAATATGAAAGTTAACAGGTGCTTCGGCCGTATAAAGCAGGTGCGGCTGTAAAACGCTTCGGGGTTGTTGTAATCCGTACGATTGTATAACTGAGCGAGATTACTGGGAATAAGGAATCGTTTCACACTAGCTTCTATAGATCATTACAAGGTAGCGTAGCTCAACTATTAAAATCTGTTCTTTTGAGTTCACTTGTATGTGTCATTAGCTGTCCAATTGGCGTTGTAAATCAAATTATCGTGCTTATTAGGGGAGCTTAAAATCGTATCGTATGCAGTTCTCATTGATAACACGCGGTATTCGATAATTATATTTTTATGAGGTTATAATTTCTTCCCATTAATACCTGCCACAATGCTTTGCTGGAGTATTTAAAGAAGTGACATTCTTATAGCCGTTTTTGATAAGTATTTCCGTTCGTATAATCAAATCAGTTCGCCAATCATGACAAATTGTGTACTAATACAAAATTCATAGGCATACAATATACATATCACAAAAACCTACACTGTATGATTAATAAATATTACACACTGAACTTGCTTGATATATACATGACTACATTCATATCAATAAGCTAGTTAAAGCGAATCAGTTAAAAAAATAAACAAACAAACATTGCATTTCTTAAAGTACGGTATCTAAATACAACGATTTATCCATATCAAATATTCTCAAGCATTACAAGATAAGCCAACATCCAAATCCATTTCTTGAAATCAAGGAGCCCATAAACCTTCAGACTCGTGGGCGATAACAATAAAGGCACCAAGAGGGTAGTTTGTTAATATTTGAACAAACCCGTCGCTTTACGTAGCTACGGTCATTTATCGTTTCGACGCCGCACGCGACGGACGTATCTTAGGAATCAGAACGACAATTCAATTTATACGTGGTAGTTTGAAACTAGATAAATAGCTTTGGAACTTTCAGGTAATCTACAGAATTTAAAACTTATTTTAAGCGCGATTAATAAAATTTAACTTGGACCTCTTTGATGAATTTAAAAGTATACTATTTATTTTAGCATACAAAATGATTTTAATTATTGGTGAAAAAATTTATTTCTTAAGTAAGTATAACATTTTTCTTTTGCAATTCATTTCTCCATAGTTTCAAAGAGTATTCAACCTTCTCAATCCTTTTATCCGTTTCACAACTGATCAAGATTATAATGTCTAAGATACGCGTACGCTAAGAGTTTGTTTCAGTTTAAATAAGCTTAGCATCAGATATAACTGGAAATGTTCATTTGATATTTTTACTCTCAAGATTAACTCGGAATCCCACCTGATTTACTTCAAAGCTAAGCTTAAATATCTCGAGTTCTCTGTCCATTCATGCGAGAGAAATGTTTCTACAAGAATGAACATAATTTAACCGTTACATCGCTGGACTCGGGCTTATCTGACCTTTCAACTACGTACTTCAAAGGAGGAGTTCCGTACTAAGATTTTTGGATGTGTATTAGGCAGCTTTGAGAGATGTTTTACCATAATTTTATAACATAACTGGATTCAGGTTATCTAATTTTTTAACTACATACAAACGGGGTGTTCCTTATTAGGATTTTTTTAATTGTATTAGGTATTTTTGACAGGAGTTTTTACGAGAATAAACATTATTTAACCGATACATCATTATCTGATCTTTCAGCTACTTTAGATGGAATTGTTCCTGAAAGATTTTTGAATGTTAGTATATTAGGAATCTTTGCAAGAGTAATGTTGCTATAAAAATGACAACTACTTTATATCAGTTTAACTTCAAGATAATCTGATTTTATAACCTCAAAATGAAGATAAGTTCCCTATCAAGTTTTTGGGATGTGTGTTAGATATCATTACAAAATTTTGGGAGATTACCTAGTTCTTGCTATGCACCAAAAATTATTTGAATTTTAATATCGAGAAGTGCATTTACTTTCAAAAACTGTATCCAATTTTAGTTTATGTAGTTTGTTATGTTGTATTTATTTCCGAAGATGCATGCATTTTTTATATTACAACAGACAAGCGGAGTATGCGGTTCACCGATTAAGTTGTAAGCATTTACGTCGACAAATTATACTAAACATTGACCAAATTCGTCCATATTCTCTAACCATAAGTCGATTACTTCTAGTCCACTTGGAGTTTACACGCGAGGGCACCTCAAAGTATTGAAAAGGACTCACAGTTCCAATATCAGAGTAAGCTGTGGTGCAGAAAATTGAATGGATTTCGGCTTCGAGTTTTAAGGATAGTTTTGATGTAACCATGTCAAATTGGTTATTGTTTCTATGGTTGAATAACTGTCGAATGAGTATCATTTTGGGATTGATGAAATATTATTTCTTGTACTAAATATAATATACTTAGAACTCTTTTTTGAAGTGGGTTAACGTTGCATTTTGAAGATCCTGTTGTGACTTATAATATTGGGTGATGTATTGACAAATAAACCGATTTATTTAAACATACTGTTTTTATACAAAAGTACAATTTCCAATTTTTCGGTATGTCATATGTACGTGCTTACGAAAATTTTAATACTTATTTAATTTATGAAAGAACTAGACTTAAATAGAAACGTGTATACTATTGCTTATTCTTATTTACATATCTGCCTTCGTTCAACTTTCAACTTGACCAATAAAGATTTCCCGTGTAATGAAGATGGCCATTAAAAATGCAGGAATCTTTCACGGTTAAGAGGAACCGGCTTGTTTCAAAGAGGCTTTCAGGCGCATTAGCACCTTCTCTACGATGCTACAGGCTCTTAGACTGTAGGACGTAGACTGCACTACGTAGTCTAAGAGCCTGTGGGCCTTGATGTTGAACATGAGAATGTTACATATGTGCAACAAGGTTTTAATATGTAAATATTCTTGGAAAATTTTAAGGAGATAGGAGAAAACATATTAAGTACAGGCTTGTTAAGTTATTAAAATTTTTAGAAGTAAGAATTTCCTTCGGGAAATTTGTTTCAAAGAAGCTATGAGGCACAGCAGCTTCAGCCTCTAAGGCTGTAGGCGTAATCTAAGAGCTTGTCAGTCCTTGAGACACTATTACATGTATGAAAATTTTTTTACGTGTGGAACGGATTTTTCAAATAAAGGGTATCTTTCGTTTGTAATGTATACCAATTGAATGAAGAATAAATTATTTTCAAGATAGAAGGGCGCATATGCACTTGCTTTAGGATGCTACAGGCTCTTACACTGCACTAGGAGTAGTCCTAGAGTTTGTGAACCCTTGAAGTTATGTGGAGATGAAACGAACCGCTATAAGCAAACTATAAATGGTAGTTTATATTCAAACTATAAACAAACAAATAATAAAAAAATAATTTACACCCATTTCTTTCCGGCAAACAGGGATGACAAACCTTTTTTAAATTATATTAAAAATCTCTAAATTCAAAACAAATCTTCAATTAATTTCCGAGATCTCACGCTGTACATCAAGCCGACCCGCTGTAGGCTGAAAAATCGAGGTTTTTTCACGAACAGGCGATAATTGAATCTTGCCACCGTCTTAAACTATGTTTTGGCCACAGGGCAACAGGGTTTGGAAACCTTTTCTTAATTTAGTTGAACATTTATAAAATTGATTATGTTTATTTATTTCACTCTTTAATGTACTATACAATAACATAATTAATATTTGAATGTTGTTACACACACTACAGTACATTGGGCGGTCCTATCACTTAGTAGTGATCTCTACCAGGCAAACGGGCAAATAATATTTAATTTTTATAATTAAATATTCTATCGTTCTTACCACCGTCTTAAATTAAGAATTTTTTTAAATAAACAAGAATATCACTTACAAATACAGTGCAATAGTGTCTGAAAACCATGTCTACTTAAAACCACAATTGGAACATATTGGTAATATAGACGAAACAATAGGGCTAGCGAACCTTTTCTTCACAAACTTCAAAAGTTTATTTTTAACTTAGAGGTTTTGATTTAATTTCTGCGCTCCCACGCTCTAAATCCAAGCAAAGCTATAGGCTGACAACTCGAGGTTTTTTACCATCACGAACAGGAGTGAGATAATTGAATCTCTACCGTCTTTGCATACGAATTCCCTCGTTAAATGACCTGTCTCTAAACCATAGATTCTCAACCTTTTTATTGGAGGTCGCGATTGGTAATTTTGGAAAGGAAAAATCTCTGTTTTATTTAGGATATTTTTTTAAACAAAAGTTATGAAAGTAAAGATGATAATTACTAGATTTTCGATTTTAGTTGTTGTGTTGGTTTATTATTAGTAAGCTCTCAAATATTAACAAACAAACTTTAATTTTTTGACTAGAATTTACAAAATGCTATACAACATAGTATTTTAAATATTAAATAAAATACTTTTTAAAGGATTTTAAACGTCGTTCATACTTGACGTTTCGAAACGTCAGGTTAATAATAATGTATATTAAACCGCGTTTAAAACCCTTTAAAAAGTATTTTACTTGATATGTTTTAAAACATATCAAATAAAAAAAAACATACTAATGTAATGCATTTCTCTTTTTAGACGTTACTTCTATTTACATTAAATTTACTTGTATGCTAAAAAACTATAGAATATCCTAACGAATTATTAGTTCCATTTCAACATCTCACGTTGTTATTATTATATTAGACTTTGAATAAAAGAAAGGCCCAAATTTTTAGCCAAGCTGCATGTATGAATGAATGAATGAATGAATGACTTTATTGTATGTATACACACATTTATACAAAAAAAAACACATAAAAATAATATAAAACAGTACATATACAAAGGGCGCCTTTATCGCTTTTAAGCGATTTCTTCCAAGTAACCCATGGCGTGGAAATTTATGGACAAGGAGAGGGAAGAAGGTGTACACAAGAGGAGGAGGAAAAGAATCAAATTTTTAAACAGAAAATAAAATACAACAAAAGAAAAAATAAAAATAAAATAACACATATTAAAACATACAATATGGATAATAATCAACACATCGACAAATAGTGAGCTTTAACCATACTTTTGAAGGAATTCAGTGTTTGAGCCTTCCTTATATTAGTAGGTAGATTGTTCCAAAGCTGAACAGCCTTAACAGCAAAGGAAGCGTTAAAGAATTTAGAAGAATGTACTGGTACAGTTAACATCAAGTTCTCAGCAGATCGCAGGTTCAAATTCCTAGCTGACAAAAACTCAAAATTATTTTTTAAGTAACATGGTGTGCGAGGATCGAATAGTATGCAGTACAGGAGGGTAAGGACATGTGTATTGCGACGAAACCGAATTGGTAGCCAAGCGAGCTGTTGA
>LQNK01000307.1:155334-172932 GCA_001586405.1 Phoebis sennae | reverse complement strand
TTTCAATAATGTATCAAAGATTATGGATAGATTGTAATCTCAGATTAAATGACATTTAATTGTCAAAAGTCATAACAAAGGCTATCCGTCGACAGCATATTGAAATCAAAGTAAGTGCAAGTAGATAGATTTGCCTGACTTTAGTAAGCAAAACAAGGGATAGATAGAATATTGAAAACGGCCGTTATATAAACATACTATTTTTATAAAAAAGTACAATTTGCAATTTTTCAGTGCTTATGAAAATTGTTTCGCTACTTATTTCATTTATAAAAGAACTAGACTTAAATTTAAACGCTATACTATTGCTTATTCTTATTTACATATCTCTCTTCGTTCAACTTTCAACTTGACCAATAAAGATTTCCCATGTAATGAAGATGGCCATTAAAAATGCAGGAATCTTTCACGGTCAAGAGGACGGGCTTGTTTCAAAGAGGCTTTCAGGCGCATTAGCACCTTCTCTACGATGCTACAGGCTCTTAGACTGTAGGACGTAGACTGCACTACGTAGTCTAAGAGCTTGTGGACCCTTGATGTTGAACATGAGAATGTTACATATGTGCAACTAGGTTTTAATATGTAAATATTCTTGGAAAATTTTAAAGGAGATAGGAGAAAATATATTAAGTACAGGCTTGTTAAGTTATAAAGATTTTGAAAAGTAAGAATTTCCTTCGGGAAACTTGTTTTTAGCGAAAAAGAGCTTTGAGGCGTATTAGCAACTACAGCCTTTAAGATTGTACGAGGCGTAGCCTAAGAGCCTGTCAGTCCTTGAGACACCATTACATGTATGAAACCATGAAGGTTTATGTATGGAAAGGATTTTATTTTTATTTTGAATTCAAAAATAGACTAATTCAATGAAGAATAATTAGTTGAAAAAAAGATAAAAGGATTTAAAAATGTGAGAATTAATTGTAGGAAACTCCTTTTAAATGGTCTTTGAGACGCAAAAAAACTTTCTTTAGGATGCTACAGACTCTTACGCTGCACTAGGAGTAGTCCTAGAGCTTGTGAACCCTTGAAGTTATGTGAAGACGAAACGAACCACTACAAGCATAGACAAACTATAAATGATAATTTATATTCAAACAAATTATAAAAAAATAATTTACACCCATTTCTTACCGGCAAAGAGGGATGACAAACCTTTTTTAAATTATATTAAAAATCTCTAAATTCAAAACAAATCTTGAATTAATTTCCGAGATCTCACGCTCTACATCAAGGCGACCCGCTGTAGGCTGAAAACTCGAGGTTTTTTCACGAACAGGCGATAATTGAATCTTGCCACCGTCTAAAACTATGTTTTGGCCGCAGGGCAACAGGGCTTGGAAACCTTTTCTTAATTTTGTTGAACATTTCTAAAATTAATAATATTTATTTGTTTATGTGTATACATTAAAGAGTGAAATATATAAATACAATAACAAAATTAACTAGAATGTTGTTACACACACATTGGGCGGTCCTATCACTTAGTAGTGATTTCTACCAGGCAAACGGGCAAATAATATTTTATTTTTATAATTAAATATTCTATCGTTCTTACCACCGTCTTAAATTAAGTATTTTTTTAAATAAACAAGAATGACACTTACAAATACAGTGCAATAGTGTCTGAAAACCATGTCTACTTAAAACCACAACTGAAACTAATTGGTACTATTAACCAAACATTAGGGCTGGCAAACCTTTTCTTCACTATTTCAAAAGTTTATTTTTAAACTGGAGATTTTGATTTAATTTCTGCGCTCCCACGCTCTAAATCCAACCAAAGCTATAGGCTGACAACCCGAAGTTTTTTACCATCACGAACAGGAGTGAGATAATTGAATCTCTACCGTCTTTGCATACGAATTCCCTCGTTAAATGACCTGTCTCTAAACCATAGATTCTCAACCTTTTTATTGGAGGTCGCGATTGGTAATTTTGGGAAAGGAAATCTCTGTTTTATTTAGGATATTTTTTTTAAACAAAAGTAATGAAAGTAAAGATGATAATTACTAGATTTTCGATTTTAGTTGCTGTATTGGTTTATTTTTAGTAAGCTCATAACTGTTAAGAAACAAACTTTAAATCTTTGACAAGAATTTATAAAATGTTTTACAACACAGTATTTTTGATGTTTGTTGTAATGTGAGTACTTTCCATATTAAACGAAATACTTTTAAAAGGATTTTAAACGCGGTTTATACTTGACGTTTCGAAACGTCAGGTTAATAATAATGTATAATAAACCGCGTTTAAAATCCTTTAAATAGTATTTTATTTAATATGTTATTAAACATATTAAATAAAATACTATTTAAAGGATTTTATTTAATATGTTATTAAACATCTATACATATAATAAAACAGTAACCGAACCATTTCTGTACATTGAATATTTTTCAAAAAGAGTAATTGGTATGCAATATGTATGTTCTATAGATACCAAAACCATTGTTAGAATTTTTTTTTTCTGTTTGTCTGTTTGTCTGTTTATCTGTTTGTATGTGCGTCAATCACGTAATAACCACTAGACAGATTTTGATAAAATTTCACACGTTGATAGACCATAATTAGGTGCAACTTATAGGCTACATTTTGTTTGAAAAAAATATTTTTAGGGGTGGCTTCCCATACATGTAAACGGAGGGTAAAAAAATTAATATGAGAGTACATCATTAAATGAGGTGACATTGGATAGGTCTTTAAAAATAAAATGAAGGTTTCTAAATGCGTTTTTTGCTAAAATAAGTATTTTTTGAGATATACGCTTCTAAAGTCGTGAAAATGTCATACCACGTGACAATGTGAGATTTTGGTTGAGTTGCGGACATGCATTTTTATACTCTTAACGTATAGATTAAGACGTTACAGACACTCAATAAATTATTAAAAATCTTCAAAAAATAACAAACTCTCCGCCCGCGGCTTCTCTCGCGTGGTCTACAATTTTCTGTATTTGAGATTATAGTGAGATTTTGGTCCGACCTACTATTTCTATGAAATTATAAAAAAAATTATAGACATTCGCATATATATATCAGCGACCTTGCAAATTTCTTTAAATTTTTGCTGTGCGCCTCTAAAAATACAGAAATTAGTAGCCCACGCGTGAGAAGCCGCGGGCGGAAAGCTAGTATTAAATAAAATACTATTTAAAGGATTTTGGAATGGATTTGGAATATTAATGTAATGCATTTCTCTTTTTAGACGTTACTTCTATTTACATTAAGGAAAGATTTATTAAACATTACTCAATTAACTTTTATGCTAAAAATGTAAATATCCAGTAACAAATTATTAGTTCCATTTTAACATATTTATTGTTACTGTATTAGACTTTGAATAAAAGAAAGGCCCAATTTTTTAACCAAGCTTTTATGTAAGCCATATATTCAAAATAAAACTGATCACATACACTGTAGATCCGTTGTTTGTTCACACAGCTAGTCCGACACACAATTTCAATCTATTCGCAAAAAATATAAAACCTCAAAGCCGCAATGTAACAATTCACCATTTTTTGTTACTGGCAACTCATATGGTTCTAAAGTTTCCCGCGAAATTTATTCAGTTGGATAGATAACGCATCCACTCCCCACTATAGGCGGGTTTAAATCGCTAAGTTTTTTCTTTTAGAAACAAGATTTACACCTAATGTTCTTAGTATATTTTAGAAAAATTTAATAGAGAATAGCAAAAATGAAGACAACATATTTTTGAAGCAAAGAACGGATCTAGCTCAGTTATTTTTACTTTCCAGCTAGACCGATGAACAATTTCAATCCATTTGTTAAAATAAAACCTCAAAGGCTTAACAGTTTTTGTGACTAGCAACTCATATAGCTCTTAAGATTCCCGCGCTAATTATTCAGTTGGATAGATAACGCACTCACTACCCAGTGGACACGGGTTTAAATAATCGCCAATTTTTTTTTCTTCTTACAAAAGAAACAATATTTAGAACTTTATTGACTTGAAAAATTAAGCCATTCGCACCTCATGTTTTTAGTATATTACTGAAAAATTTATTAGATAATGACGAAAATTAAGTCAACGTACTTTGAACCAAGAAAGGATTCGAGTTCAGAGTATTCAGTTATTTATACTATCCAGCCAGTCCGATGAACAATTTCAATCCATTCGCAAAAATAAAACCTAAAGCCACAATTCAACAATTCACCATATTTGTGGTGGCAACTCATATGGTATCTGTCTAGTTTCTCGCACAATTTATTCAGTCAGTCTGAAGCCGAATTGTAATAATCGCTACGATTCTTTATTTTTCCTTTCAAATTTTCTTCTACTAGGAGAGAAAGAAGATTTTAGGACATGTCAAAAAGGTTAAAGGACTTACCGCATCTTACGAATAAGTTATTTATTTCGCTTAGACTCTTTGATTGGTACGTATAACAGGGGAAACTGATAAAAATATACTGCAAAAAATCAAGCTTTTTTAGTTTTATGTCTATTTTGCATTGTATTCCGACATACAATTTCAATCTACCCGCAAAAAATCAAAGCGGCCATTTTTTGTTACTGGCAACTCATACGGTACTTCTCTAACTTTCCCGCGCACAATTTATTCAGTTGGATAGATAACGCACCCCCGCCTGGAGCCCGGTTTAAATAATCGCTACGTTTTTTCTTCTTTTTACACGTTCATTTGTCTAAAGCCTTTTATAACGTACGCTTTTGTGCTGCAATTAAAATAGGTGAATTCTTAAATTATGAGTGATGTCTATATAATAAATATAGCATTTGAAAATAAGTTTTCAGTTTGTATTTACCCGTTTTTCGTGATGAGTAAATAATTTTTAAATTGTGTAACTTTCATTTAATTTATAATAATATTAGTTAAAGGATAGCTATAAACCTTGATAGGATTTTTTATAATAAAACTTCATATACCACGTGAATTCTCATCAATATATGACTAACTATAATATTCTGGATTATGTTATATGTATACCAAGTTTTCATTCAAATCCGTCGAGTAGTTTTTTCGTGGAAGAGTAACAAACATACATCCATCCATACTCACAAACTTTCGCATTTATAATATAAGTAGGACGTGGGATATCCTAAAATTAAGATAGCTTAATGAACCTCCAATTTAGTCTCTCCGGCATATTTTAAAATTGGTGCATTTATCCGGTTTTCTGTGTATTTCAGTGAACCTTAATTCATTAAAGTTAACTATTTGACAAATTTCAGACGAAATTTGACCTGAATGATCCGTTGATCACAGCTATCGAAAAGATAACTAATAAAACAAACAAACACCACACTTTTTAGCTCTTCAATATGTACGTATCATGTGTATAGATATCGTTACACAATTTACAATACCTGAAAAGCGATAAACTCAATTTAACAATACACCGAATAAAGCTTAACAATGAAATTAAATAAAAACCTGTTCCACAAACATAATAGGATTACACTGAATTTTAATATTACCAAGTTTTAACTCGTATGATAAGCTGATTTTAGCTCGGTTGTGAGCTTTTATTAGGCTAAACCCGTATAGGGTTTCTTGAAAAATTATGGTTTTTAGTAAGGTTACGTTAAGAGTTTACGTTCGCTTGTTAAAATGTTATTTTAGTATAACGAGAGATGTAGAGTTTAAAGATAAATTTCTAGAGTAATAACAATTAATATATTGTATAGTTTTTACATTGTGACACTATTGACTTTGATTGATAAAAAGTGTACCTACTTCTTATATTATATCGTACATTAATAAGATTTAAGACTTTATACTTTATTTCAAAGTTTTCATTTACAATTTACATTTATAGAAATCTAGGCAATCACAATGGTATTGCCCATTTGTTGAAATAGAAGTTAAAGCATCGACTTTCAACAAAAATAAAACGTCCTATACAAATTGAATCACAAAAACTGTTGATCCATAAACCGTTTAACTTTAAACAAGACGTAACAAAACGAACCGGCTTGACAATAAGAGTCACGCAGCGCGAAACAAAACATTGTAACATGCTATTTTTCAGCACATTACAGACTACCCTCGAATTAGTTAAAAAGTAGGTCAAAGAACACCGCATTCCCTCTTCATGTTACATTTTTGCATAATGTTACCTCTAGGGCGTTTTTTGATATTTTTCAACTTTTTTGACGTGTACCGTTTTATATTATAGCTAAATTAATGCAAGTTTGAAGACTGGTTTTGTTTGTTTTAAAGCGATAAGAACATTATTTGCGCATAAAAGGATTGTCTTTTGCGTACTTTTTGACTTATTTTTCTTAACATAGATTGTTTTTTTTTTATTTATATGTATTTATTATCACCCTAAATGTAAAATTTAATTGGTATAGAAGCATGGGTCTATAATTAAACAATATTTTATTTTAAGAATTGAATTTTTAAAGCAAATGTAATTTCGAATGTTATACAGTTTACAGACAGGCGTTGGCATACATTCATATTTTGTTTATAGGGTATCAGCTAAAGAAAATTATTTTATTATTTATTTATTTTGATCCTCTAATGTCCCTGCTGGGCCACCCTTTTGGGTTCAAATTTAAGGCCCTTACATGAAAACTCGGAACACACATAGCCCAAACACTCCTTATCCAGTTCAAAGCAGATTTATCTAGTTTGATCCGGTAATGTGCGGACAAGAGGAAGGCGTGCCGGCCGTGACAAATGGCCACCGGGATGATGCCATTGACGTTAATAGGCAAGACTTTTAGGGACGCCACTTGAGCGATTTTCCAGGAACCTTCTAGAACGTTCGATGGAATGTTCAAGACGTTTTGAAGGCTTATAATTAATAAGGCGTGTCTTTTTTGTGAGATACAATTATAAACAATATCGTACTGAGATATAGATGTCGCTTTAATATTTCGAATACCCAAGGTATTGTTAATACAAATATAGGGCATACTAGAAATATCATCAAGTAGGAATACTTAATATAAAAATGAGAAGTAGTTGCTGAAACAGTGGGATGTCGTTTTTCTTTCTCCATAATTTGTATTATTTTATCCTTAGTCATGGATACGCAATAAATATTACGATGCGATGGGACAAATGTGATATAAAACAAAATATAATACGAGACAATTCGCGAAGTGGTAATTTTCGCAAGATTTAATTAATTATGTGCTGTGTAAAGAGACAGCATATGTTAGTTTTGTTTTTTTTTTAATTGTTTATTATAGCTATTATGTAATTTTCTTTCCTTTCAATCTAGAAACGATATATTGTCCCAATTGGCTTTTTTGGTAACCCTACCAGGGAAATATCGAGGCGGTTTTAGAGTGCGTAGAAAAATTACCGAAACGAATCGCTGGCGGTTATAATAATGACCTTTCGAGGATGGCTGTAATGCCCGGTATTCCGATAAACGCTGACTCTTGTAATATTGACTTACTTCTTAATGTTTTTTATACCAGAATATTATTTGATCATATTTATTTTTGGCTTTTAAAGTGGGTCTAGGTACACGAATTACTGGATATATAACACAACGCCACTTAGTGCCAAACTAAGCAAAGCTTGTACTTTGGAAACTAAATAACTGATAGACATACATATACATACTTTTTTGTAAATACATATTATATATGTAAATTTACACCCAGACAGTAGAAAATTACAATGTTCGTCATATCATAATTTTCAATTATTATTATGCAAAAATTCTCTATGATTTATTGTTTTGTTTGAAATCTTGTATAAAAAGTGTCAAATAATATATACGGGTAAGATATTAAAAAAATATTTATTTCTTACTCTCTCTGAAGACAACTAAAATCAGTCCAGTAGTTTTGAGCCTATTCCTTACAACCAAACAAACAAACAAAGTTTTATATTAGTTTAGATAAATAATCCAACGCGTGCGATACCGACCTTTGTACGCCTTAATACTACACTACATCATGTTAACTACAATACATACATATTAGGGTAAGGGCGAAAACTAAGGGGTTGAAACACAGGTCAGTAGGTCAAGATGCACTAATGATGACACATACCCTTCATTTGGGACAAGGGTACATAGACGAGAGATGAAAGGTCCAAAGAGAATAGAACATGTGCTCAAATTAAAATGGGCCAGTCATTTAACCGGCCTGCTTTGTCGTTTGTCTATATCAGATATTTCTGTCTATGACTTTTTACTTATATTGTTTCCGATTCACGCTTAATTTTATATAGATAGCCTATGTTACTCGTGGATAATGTAGCTTTCGAATGATGATAGAGATTTTAGCCTAGTAGTTTTTGAGCCTATTCATTACAAACAAATCGTTGTTCTATTACATTTTATTTGTTACAGAAAGAGAAGAAAAAACTTTATAATAAAATATTCTATATATAGTAGCATTATATCGGTATTTTTCATTTAGTTGTTGTTTTTTTAATGTGCCCTGTGAACTGTGTTCTTTTGTTCTATTGACCACAAACACATTCAAAATTCATTAGCAAAACAGGTTCGAGCTGTACAAAGGCCTTCGATGCAGTAAACCTCGTCATCAGCTTTCTCGTAAATCAGGAAGAGCATTCAGAGAAACAGAACACAAAGGGACTTTGACTTCCAATTGCATAAAAGCATTGCAAATGACTATTCAAGTCCCTTTTAGAATTAAGATACAATAATTGTTTACCTTCATTTAAAAATATATAGATTATAGAGCTTGTAAAGGCTGATTTGTAAAATAATGGTAAAAATGTCAACGTTATTAAGAGCTGAGAAAGGATAGAGTTTTTTATATATAATTTTTTTTTTTAAATTTGGCACTCTCATGCTTCATCGTTGAAAATATTTATTTAATTTTATGTGGTCTGTATGCTCCTTTGTGTGTACCATAAACACATTACGCATCATTTTAAGACGAAATAAAAAGTCTATATAAACTATCAACTGTTTTACTATTAAAGTTTGGCGACAATTTATTTAAGTTGCAGTTTAAAAAAAATAAATAAATAAAAAACTAATTAGTAAAACGTATCCAAGTTGTACCTTTGAGTATAGTTCGTCATCAGCTTCCTCGTAAATCGGGAAGAGCATTCAGAGAAACAGATGTGGACAAAGGGACAGGAGACTACCAATCGCATAAATGCATTGCAAATGACCACTCCAGTGCAGCCGACTGTGTTGTTTAAATACAGTCCGTTTTAGAAATGAAATATGTATATGAATTATGCTGTCTTTCACATAGTTAAAAGTTGAATGTTTTCGGTCTGAATCTATGCCTTTCTATACTTGTACTTTTTATAATAACTACGTAATTCGTTCAATTGCATTTTTTTCTTACAGTATGGTCTAATAAAGTAGTCTAACTATATTATATGACACTGCATAGTATCTTCATTTGCTTTCCTTATTTCAAGTGACCTCTAGACTATGTTTTTTAGCTCTATTTAACACAAATACATTCGAAATTGATTAGTAAAAGAGGCCCGAGCACTATTAGAGTCTGAGTCTATTAGAAAAAGGTGGATTCGAGGCTTGAACAGAACTAATGCGAGCCATGATGTTTATCTAGACTTAATAGTGACTGTAGCTGTTTTCTTCAGTTCATAGCTCCAATTAGTACTAAATTTTTACCCGCTGCTTTGCTTGCGTTAATTTTGGACCAATAAAAACTAGTCTACCAACTAACTAACCAACTAATCCAACTAATAGTCTGTTTGTATATAAAATTTAATCAACATCTGTTCAGTATTTGCGGGGTAATATACACACACACATCCAAAGTTTCCCATGCATAATATTAGAAGGAATCAGGATTATTGATTGGGCTGACATACGCAACTAGTGAAACTCCTTAAAAATAAATAAAATAAACATCATAAAGAGCAGTCCAAAGATTGGCTCACAAAGTGGCAAGACTTTTCCAATTGCATAAATGCATTGCAAATGATTCGCAGCGGAGTATTTTGTTTACGGTCCGTTTTAGAATTGAAATTGAATATCATTATCTTTTTTTACCAAACATAATTTAAGTTTAAAAGTTACTTAAGTTGCTTTAATTGTTCAATACATGACATGTATTATTTGTTTCAGGTGGGAATATTAATTAGGCCACTTAGGAATTATCATTTCACAATGACGTCAAAATTCGCAATGGCAAAATTACACATTGAGAATGAATAGAAAGTTAGTTATCAAGCTTACTTTTTTCGCGTACCTTATTTTACAATCAAACAGCCACTACGTCAAAAACAACATATAATTAAAAATAAGCCAATCATACATATCAAATACAAAATTACAACCGACAACACATCCCGTAATCTTCCTCACATTGCTTTGAATATTACACAGCAAAGTTTTCACATAAGACGAAAACTTGGAGAATGGAAGTAAATATTTAGTTTGGTCGCAATATCACAGCGTAACTTTGCGAAGTGGTCATGTAGAATAGCCTACGAGGTTCCAACTTCTTTAATATTGTGGATGTGGAATAGTGTTTATTAGGATTTTTCAGGTATCTATTGCTAGTAGGTTTGAATTTCTAAAAGTTTGTACCGCGTATTTATTTTGTAACTAAAACTTTTTTAAAGTGCATCACCGAATAAATCATGTTTAATTTGAATCAATGTCAATCTAATGTTATTGCAGATATATTCAATTACTTACTGATGTAGGTGAATCAAAAAGTATTTATAAGTAGAAGATACCCTTATAAATAATGTTAATTTTTATTAATCTTTTCATTATCATTATATTATTTTCGCAAAACTTCGCTACACGTCCTCTGTTCGTATGTATGCTTAGACCTTTAAATTGTAATTTGATGCCGACTTTATTCACAGATAGTGATTCAAGACTTATATTTTTAAGTAGTTGCAAAACTTTTCAAGTGGTTGTCTGGAAGAAAATTCTATTTAGCGTTAAGACATGCATGTGAATAGGTTATAACTTACTTAGGTACTTTGTTCAACGATGAGTGCAAGAGATTGAAAATAAAAGTACTCATTGTTAATTTAACATACACTGAGGTAACGATCCCTTTGAAACTTCACAATTTATAAGAAAATGTAAAGTCTTTGACACTCGTTAGTAAGTCTTTTGATCGTTTATTTAACAATTTACGCCAGGCAGTTTTAAAGCGCTTATTAAAGCGAATTTTGAACATGTTTTTAAACGAATCCTACTAATTATAACGGCGAAAGTTTGTGAGAATGTGTGTTTGTTATTCTTACACGCAAAAACTACTGAATCGATTATGATGAAACTTGGTGTATATGTAGGCAAGGTTTGATGTTAACATAATCTTAAAGCTCCTTTTAATAAAATAATTATATAGCTGGATTAGGTGATAGGATGCACTAGGGGTATATTGATTTATATACCCCCAATTGAGACAAAAAGAAGAAATAAAGCTGCTAATTAATTGTTATGTGCTTACTTGAGGTTGAGCTCACACGATCGCTCTTAGAAACTTCACAATTTATAAAACAACGTGGAGTGAGCTCAGACTCTTTAGATCGCTTTCTTTATCAATTTACACCAGTTTAGAAACAAAGGGTACAACACCTAAAAAAATTTTTTTAAACGAATTAAGAACTATATTTATGTAGAATTCTTTAAATCTTCCTATTGTTAGTAATATTATGAGTGTGAAAGTTTTGATGTTTGTATATCACGCATCATCCATTGTACCGATTTTGATTAAATTTCAGATACGTTTTATTGGTCTGTAGACCCCGAATTTGATACGAGCGCATTTAGTATTTTAATTAATTGTTATGTCCATATTTGAGGTCACAATATTGAAAACAGTTAATTGAACTTGCACTCAGGTGTAACACGATAGCTCTTTGAAACTTCACAATTTATAAAACAACGTGGAGTGAGCTCAGTATCTTTAGATCGCTTCCTTTATCAATTTACACCAGTTAGTATTGAAGAGACGTTTACAGCACAATATCAGAAGTGCGTTTATATGAATAAAAATAATTTAATTCTTTTTTTACCTAAAATTTTATCCCAAAAAATCCAAAATTTAAAATGAGGTTCCAAAACAAAATACCTTATTCTTTTAAACCAATGAAGTAAATAAATATGCTAAAGATTTTGATACGTTTAACCGTAGTCTAAATAAATTTAAGTTCATAATTCATCAGGTTTTCTGATACATGGTTAATTAGTTGTTTTTCCTTTGAAAACAAATATATTTTACACATATAGATTACAGAAAAGACAGATTGACAGATTACATTACAGAAAAGCACGTATAGATATCTTTATCTATACGTGCTTTTCTGTGTCACAATTTACTGGTAAAACTTCAATAAATAATAAATTTTGAAGGGATATCTGTTATCATTTTGTACAATTTCATACAATTAAATACGGTGCCAATATACGTAGATTGACGCGTACAACATTTAGTCAGGTGAAACAGTGTAAAACCCCTTGAAATTTTAGAATTTATAGACAAAGTGAGTTGAGTCTCTTTTGATACTCGTTAGTAGTCTCTTTTGATCGTTTCTTTATCAATTTTCACCAGGTTACAAGCGACGTTTCGCAAACAATGTTCCTTTGAGGATCATGTTTTTGAACGTAACGTTATTTTAAAAGAGAAGGTACGTTTATTTCCCTGTTGAAATTTCGGATTTGATAAGGATTGTAGGATGGGAAATTATTTTAATAAAGATTATCAAATAATAAATATTATAAATGTGGAAGTTTGGATGTTTGTATTTTTTGACCTTTGGATGTTTGTGTCCATCACGCTGGAACAGTTGAACGAATTTTGACAAAATTTTGTATACCAATAAGTTATTACTGAAGCAACGGAAAGCTAGTATATATTGTAACAATAACATATATAATTAGGTCATAAGTAAGTGTTCATTATTAAATAATAATTTCTTATGTCTAACAAATTACTATAAAATATAATTTAAAAAAACATCCTCACTCATCTTTGTCTAAAGATATGCATTAAACCCCATAAAAGTTAAGTATAATTAATCACCTAACTATCCCTTATTAAGTCGTTATACTTGCTTACAAATTGCGAAAAACTTAAAGTTCCCCGTTCGTCGCAAAATATTATACGAATATTTTAAACTTCCCCTAACTGCTTCCCGGATAACTTTCAGATTGATATTTAAAGAGATTTCTTGAAGCCGCTATAAATTTTGAAATTCCATACTGCAATTTCTTGGGAGATTTATTTTGGTTAGTGATTTTGTGAAATTTTATAAGAAAAGTACATATAATTAAGACATTTATAATGTGTTAACAGTAGAACGAAGAAAAGACTACTTTTCTTATGAGAAAATTATTTTACTGTGAACACTGATTTCTAATACATTTCTAAACAAACTGACTAAGAAATTTTGAGAGATTAAGCAGGCAATAGAACAATAATTACAGGTTCTCTTACATAGAGTAAATTTTTATGCACATTATTTTTGTCTTCCGCACCTAAGGCTAAACTTCTTTCATATTTTTTTCTTTTGACTAACGTAACCTCGAACAAATAAGTCTTCTTCTTCTTCTTCTTTTAATTAATGGCAGTCCTGTCGCTGACGGATTTTGCCAATGTCAAGTTCTTCTGATAGAATATTGGTTAGTAACTTATGTTCCTTTGACTGTGACACTGTGCTTAGGAAAAAACAAGTTTCAAGCTTTCCAATTCTTGATTGATTGAAAAAAACAAATAAGTACCAGTGAATCACAGAGCTGTCAAACGCGCAAATATCCTTAAACTACCTCGTTTCCTCGGGAAGTATACTTTTAACAACGATTTCCTTTAAAGCAGCGACCCCATTCTTTTGATGTTATGATTGGGTTTATTTCCTACAATACAGAATGTATTTGAAGACAAATTGCATTGACGGATTATATTCAGTCCCCTGGGGCGGTCTGAAGTTACGCCTTTTTGATGTTAAATATTATCTTTTACGTTGTGTTTCCTGAACTTTTTATTAACGATGACGGATTTTTATGAATAAAAATGTCTGTTTTTATATGTGCGATTGAGTTACTTTAAACCTGCAAATATAAGATTTTAAAGAAATCTTTGAAGTTATATCTGACCTCCGGACGCTGCCATAATTTCAAAGTACATTCACTAATTTTTATTAGTTTGAAATATAAACTATGTTTTATTTCTCATTTATCTTCTTAGGTCGCAATACCGAAATGCATAATTCATGTTTTTTGATGTCCTATAACTTGTCCAAAAAGGCTTACCAATCAGTATTCTAATGCTTATATTAATAACTAGCTCACCTCCGCGGTTTCACCCGCGTATATATCCCGCTCCCGTAGGATTTTAGGTAAGCAATCTCTGTACAAAATTTCATCCAAATCCATCCTTTAGTTTCGGAGTCTATTCAATACAAACAAACAAATCTATCCTCTTTAAAATATTTGTAAGATTTTAGTATACATATATAAAATATTTACAAAATTTAAGACTTAAACGTTCAGCCATTAGTGGTAAACCGTTTTGCACAATAAAAAGCAGGCACATCTCAAAAAACAATTCATTCAACATGGTGTCTTGATGAATGTCCGCCATCCAAAGGGATGTGAGCGCGAGATATTTCACCCAAATCGATCCTTTACTTTCGGAGTCTATTCAATACAAACATACAAACCTATCCTCTTTATAATATTAGTAAGATATAAAATGTTTACAAAATGTAAGACTTAACCTTTAGCCATTAGTGGTAAACCGTTTTGCACAATAAAAAGCAGGCACATCTCAAAAAACAATTCATTCAACATGGTGTCTTGATGAATGTCCGCCATCCAAAGAGATGTGAGCGCGAGATATTTCACCCAAATCGCCCGTGGCGCGCTCTGCCGGAATTCTGTGGAACTACAGATTTATACAGCCTACGTGTTCCGATGTTTTTGTTTAATCAGTTTAGATATGAGGCACGTGGATGGAACACCGAATATTTTGTGTGGAATGAGGCGATACTTGATGTGTACGTAGTAGCGTAATGTTACTACGCAAAAAAATACTGAACAAAACAGACAACTTTCTTACGTGCTTTGATATTTTTGATTAATATTTTGATATGAGGGAAGGCACGTATATGTATGTGAAATGAACCGTGATGGTCGGTTATTACTTTTTATCAATTACAATTATTCCCATATTCATCTATTTTAATATTATATAAATTTGTTTGCTTTGCGGTCCGCTTTAAAAAGTTGTTTTTGATAGACCATTAACTGAGGCTATAGTTAGAGATGGGAACCATTGACGATCATTTTTCATTATAATGCAACGGGAGCGAACCCTTTACACGAAATAAACAACGAATCGCAATTGTTTTACTTCGCACATTTTCGCTTTCAATTTCAATCAAATTCAAAATTAAATTTAAACTAGTTTTAACACAATGCACCTCAGTGAACACAAGATACAATAGATAACTGAAATGGAGTTGAATTTAAGACGTCGACTGAATTGAGTTAAATTTGGATGAATACAATTTGCAACTTAGTCTGAAATTTATCTATTTGAAAGGCTTAACTTAAGTACGCAATAAAACTGAATCTGAAGTGGGTTCTTGGATGAAGGCACTTTGATATTATAAGATGAAATGTGGGCTACTGCCGCACCCTGTATCTTTTAATGTTATAAATACTGAAGATATTCATAGAACCAGTATGGATTTTTAAGGAAGAAAAATATATTACGCAGGAAAAATAAAAATATGCATAGAGAGATAATGAATTGATTTATTTTTTTATTTTAATGTATAAGTAGCGTTAACGCCAAAGCCTTTCAATACAATATAAAAATAAAATATGCATAGGGTATAGTAATGAATTGTTTTTTTTTATTTTAATGTATAGGTAACGTAAACGCCAAAGCGTTAATACTTATTTATTTCGATTTCTACGATATGAAGCATAAAATTTCGGTCATTTACAATTACTTATTGATACTCGACACTCAAAATAAATAAATAATTTAGTTCAAACTGACGCTAAAGTGTTCACAAAATGTACACACTTTCACATAGCGTTATGAAATGTGGGCTAACACCGTCGCACCCTGTATATTATACAATACCCACACTTCGTAAACATAACGTTTTACTTTCGGCCACATATGAAGGTTTACTAGCGGTTTTTACCGTTCGCCATTTATTATAAACTTTATGGTGGCATAAAACATAAAATAATGGCGTATTTTTACAACCTGATGCCATAAAACACCTTTTATGATTGTGATAACATCGATTTGGCGTTTGTATGGAGGGTAGTTTGAAGTTTCATAAATTTTGCGGACATCAGCAGTTTGGTATTTCATTATAAATTTTGAATTAAGTTTTCAATATTATGGACGGTTCAAACAAGCAATATCAGAATGCATTATTATTGGGATGAAACTAGCTTTTGTTTCTCTCAATTTCTTAAAGTAAATAATCCTTTCCGAGCTTTTATACAAGCATTATTAAAACAAGGTTTTGTTCATTGCATTATAGCAATAAACTGTGAAATTAATTAATCTTAGCTTACTTTGTCCATCCCAATACGTATATTAAGTACTAGTTTTCCGCCCGCGGCTTCGCCCGCGTGGACTACAAATTTCTGTACTTTGTGGATGTATGACAATTTTTAAAATTTAGAAACGTAATAATTCTATTTTATTTTTTTTTTGCAAAATATTGACATTTTGGAAATCTGTTGTGTACTCTCAGAATAAAAGAGTTGATGTTTCCATAGATTTAACACATATTTGCTTATGGACTCTAATAATAGCTTCTGCATGTTGGTTAGTCTTTGTTGTAACTAGCCGCCATGATCGTAATCTACTTTCGAAATCAAGAGAAGGCTACATTTATCAATAAAAAGTGCTTTAAATAACACTTAAAATATAAAATTTAATACATCTACGCGCATTGATGATATGTTTTGATGGATCACTTTGAACCCTCATATCTTTTTTATTTGTTAACCGATTTGAATGAAATAAACACTAAAACCTCCGGGGGACTAGCCGTAATACATAATCGAAAACCGAATTTAAATCGGTTAAGCCGTTTCGAAGTTCACTGCGTACAAACGCCCGACAAACAGACAAACAGACAAACCGACAAACAGACAAAAATTCTAAAAATCATTGTTTTGAGTTTAGAATCATAAATGAAACACGAAACACTAATTTTTTCTTGAAAATATTAAATGTACAGACACGGCTAGTCTACGATTTTATTATACGTATATAGATATCTTATTCTGGTTTCTTAAAAAAAGAAAAATATTTTTTTTACTATGATGTGCCAAAATAAAAAAATTCAAAGGCCGGTTTTGATTTCTTTGATTTTTGTCTTTTTTTTAATTTTGAATACCACTCTTTTATTCTGATGTTTTCGAATAGAAGGGATTTAAAATCGACGTAAGAAAGATTTCATTACATTGCTAACTGCAAATAACCCAATGTAAAGGCGTTCACTACGTTATATAGTTTTCAGTTAAGTAGTAATTAGTTCCATGTCTTCTTATATTTAGAAATAGGTACTGTTATGTCCTATGGTTGTAGGTGAACATTAAATAAAAGATTCAAATATCAGTAAGTAGGCACACAGCTCAACGGATACGTCTGCACGCCACAGATGACAGGTTTGAAGTGTCAGAA